>JAECUM010077533.1:0-17646 GCA_016617855.1 Megalonaias nervosa
AGAGAGAGAGAGAGAGAGAGAGTATTTGCTGGGGAAAGGTTGTTTCTCTGGATGGATTTATTCGGCGTAAAACACTTTGAGTGCCAGATCATAAATACAGTGTACATAAATTCTGAACTTTTTGGACACAGTCATTCTCAAGTAAAAGATCGACTTCGCTGTAGATGATCTTCTTTGGTAAACGCTCTTCTAACATCTTGGTGATGTGGCCTCCCATCTCATCTGTGATTTCATCAGCAGAGAGTAGATGTTTCAAAAGCCTGCTCGTGTGAGAACCTCAGTATCTGGGATCCTGTCCTGCCATGTTGGCCTCATCAGTTTCCTCAGACAACTCATGTGAAGATGGTTCAACTTCTCGGCATGGCGTCTGTACACTGTTCATGTTTCGCACCCCTACAGCAGGGTCGGCGACACAATGTCTTTTGTCTTTTGAAGATCTTAAGTTTTATTTGTAGACTGATGCCTCTACGGTCCCACATACTTGTAAGTAGTCTGATAAAGGACACGCTTGCTTTAGCAATTCTGGCGTTGGTTTCATCATCGATGTGGACTGCACGTGACTGCGTGCTGCCGGGATAGGCGAACTTGTCCACTGCCTCGGGGGTTTGGCCATTTATTGTGATGGTAGGCAGTACATAAGGCTTCCTTGGTGCAAGTCTTGATATTAATCGTGGGACCAAAATTGTCAAAAGCTGAAGAAAAATGGTCCATGCTGTTTTGCATGTCTGACTAAGATTTTGCATTTAGGGAACAGTCGTCAGCAACTAGATCACGAACAGTCACTTCCTGTGACTTTGTCTTTGCTTGCAGTTTCTTAGATTGAACAGCTTGTATCTGATGTCGATCCCAGTGTCATAGTCACAAGAGGCATTAGTAAGCATAACCGAAAACATCATACTGAAGAGGGTTGGGGCTAACACGCAGCCTTGCTTGCTCCTTTGATAACTTGGAGGGGTTCAGATGACTCACAATCATCCACAACAATAGCTAGCATGCCATCATGGAACTCCCGCGCTATCGCTGTGAATTTCTCTGGCAACCGATAGTTCTGAAGGATGGTCCGTTTTCCTCTACATTTTCGGAGTATGTATCTATTGTATCCAGTTGGCTGCACAGTTCGTCAACAAATGCCTATATCACTTTCTCCTGTTTCATTTTGGTGACATTACGATTTGTGTTAAATTTTTTGTCTTGTGGAAGTCTGCTAGGCTACGATCCGGATATTGAGTTTGGAGATTAGGGTCCTTTTGTCATTCCAGTTTTCTACACTTCTCATGGCTTCTAATGGCCTTCCTCACTCGGACATCTTGTCTCTTCTCCTGACTATGACGTAGTCAGTAAGGTGCCAGTGCCTGGTGTGTGGGCGCATCCAAGACATCTTGTTGCGCTTTGGCAGGCGGAAGATTGTGTTGTTGATTAGGAGGTAATGTTCAGCGCATTTTTGAACAGGAGGAGCATTTGTCGATAACATTTTTGTCAATAACACCAGGCCATGTTTGGGTGATCTGTTCCGAAAATAACATTAAAGTCACCAAGGATGACGAGCTTGTCAGCTTTGATACTTCTGTGATAAGACACTCCAGGTCTTCATAAAAGTTTTCCTTTGTCTAATCTGGGTTGATTATGGTGGGTGCATAGGCATTGATGATAGTTGCATGTCTTTCTCCAGACAGTGAGTCTCATTTTCATTTGTTTGTCATACACTGAGATTGGGGCCCCGAGTGGCCGAGTGTTCTAAAGCGCTCTCCGTTACGGATCACTGCCATCTCACCTCTGTCTGCGTGGGTTCGAGTCTAGGATTCGGCGAATGAGGATATGTGAGAAAGCTTGCCAGTAGCTTCTCGTGGGTCGGTGGTTCTTTCCGGGGATTTCCCGGTTTCTTCCTCCACCATTAATACTGGCCTCCATGTATAGCCTATCGTGTGCTGAAAAATGGCGTTAAGCCCCACAACAACATACACTGAGATATTTGAGGGCTTACTAACTAGCTGTGACTTCACTGCAAACCCGACACCAGCATCAAACTGCTCTTCTTTAATTCGACTACTCAAGAAAAAGCTGTAGCAGGCTCATACTTCTGTGAATTGTCCTTCCTCAGCTAGGCGAGTTTCACTCTGAGCTGGTATGTGAATGTTGTATCTGGCCAGTTCTCTAACAATTAGGACTGTTCTTCTCTCTGGTCATTAGTATGCGTATGTTTTCAGGTGATTTGCATTTTTATCTTCTTGTTTGGTTTTCAACAGCTGACATGGGATAGCCGTCAGCAGCAGAGTGTTGACCAGGATTAAGATGAAGCTTGCAGTGTTTAGGGCACTTTCTCATGCTTTGGAGGTGAGTAATTTGATCCTAAAATTGTCTGCTCACTCAACCCACAACCCACAACCCACAACAACAACATTATTTGGGGACATTGTTCATCATAACTTTTAAAACACACTGAACACTTGCGAAAGAATGAAGCCAGAACTTTTAGTAGCCATTGGAACTTTATATGAAAATATCAAGTCATGAAAACCTTTCATAGATATAATCAATTACAATGAACCTGTCCCCAATACAAAATTCAAAACAATCAGATAATAAGAATACATTTACTAAAGTGTTAAAAGTTCATAATTGATCCACGCGCATTTCTTTTAACTATCAACGATATTTGTCAAACCATAATACTAACTGATTTAAAGAAGTTTTACATGCAAAGTTTTAATCAAGAATATCTTCTTGTGAAATTAAATTATGTAGACCACTTGCTGTTTTAAAACAATGTAAAATATTATTTTTAACCCAAAGTATATTACTGTATCTCTTTTTTCTCGGACTCGCCAAATTTGATTGGGTTCAATCTGTATTAAAACTCGTCTTATGAAGTTCATGTATTTTATTAAACATAAGGTGATTACTGTACATTTTAATGCATTTCGGCCCTGTGAGAGATGAGACTTCGGTTCAACAGACCATCGAGAATAGAAGAGGTAAATTATTATTATTATTATTATTATTATTATTATAAACTCACTTTCATTTTCTCTATCACCGTTGATTGTAATGATTAATTATCGTGTGGGTTTAACGCTGAATGTTGGTGGATCAGCTCTTTTTGCACACAAGCTTAGCGTGAAAATATCATGCACCCAAAATTATCTTGAACATTTACTTTGCTGTAACAACATAATGGTATTGCTTATTTTTCTGTTACTCGTACATATTATTCTATTGACTACATTACCAAAAAACTATTGTTTCTTACTTCCTTCAGGCCGTTGCATAATTATATAGGCAGAAAATTAGATTGATTTTAAGCGGTCCTGTAGGCACAATTGAGAGTGACCTTTACCTTGTTCATACTGACATAATGACGTGATCACCTATCGCCATTTAATCACAGTTAGTGTTTACATTTTCACACATTTTAGTGATGGATGTAGATGCGTGTAGGCAAGGAATCTCCACAAAAATGTTCGTCTCTGATCCACGGCTGGCTCGTAGATCTTGGCACGTGTAAAATCTAGCTACAATAGTCTTATGCACTCTGAAAACTAAAGATTAAAACTGTGTTTGAATAATGAAGTGTTCTGGTTGGAGGGTGTGTGTGTGTGTGATTTAGATTTTTAACGTAGCTTTAACAATTTTTCAGTCATATGGCTACGATGTCTGTAGTGTGACAGTTTATAGTGATGTTTAGCACTGGGGCATCATGCCGCAGACGTGTAGCATGATGTCCCACCCAGTCATATTATCCTGACACCAGGCCGACCAGTCCTAACACTAATCTCTTAATGCTGAGCACCAAGCGAGGCGGCTGTTAGTACCATTTTTAAAAGTCTTTGGTACTACTAGGCCGGGGTTCGAACCCGCGACCACTGGGCCACCTGAGCGGTGTACTGGTTGGAGGGGTTTGTCGGGTTATGATATTTAGTAATGAAATGTTGACATTAAACACACAATAACGCGCATACCGAATCTGAGTTCAGAATTGCAACTACTGCCTCAAAAGTCATCCCGGGTACAAAACTAACAATGGTGTCCATGACATAATGCATATTGTCTAGCATAACAGGTAAATGAGCTAGGGAAAACACAATGCAGACAGGAAAAAATTAAAAAGAAACATCACAATAGAATAGAATACAATACAATATATGCATGCATGCATGCGAACATACATACATACATACATACATACATACATACATACATACATACATACATACATACATACATTGAAAAATTGTACTCACAGTATGGTTGTTTCTATTGGCACTTTCGGTACCTGGTCCATTTGCAGAAACATACATCGTACGGTCGACCTAAAACACAAACACCGGCTAGGGCATCCTGACTGGACCCTTACTAAATTCCAGGTCAGAAGCACTAAAATCCTGATTTCCAGTTTCATTTTTAAGTAACTTCCGTGCAGCAGACAAACACGCCTAATTACAATATCAGATATTAATTCAGTGCACGGCGAAGAGAAATATGGGTATACAGTCTACGAATGTCGCCCTTGTGTAGTATACTCTTTGAGCGAGAAACTGATGACTATGCACTCCTAAGCCAAGTTTGCTTTTCTTCAAATACTCGTGTCATCTTGATCTAGTGAGTCTTTCTGCCGTTCAGGATTAAATGTGATAACACTAGTTCGATCCACCGCCCATTACACTATAAACCACAGCATCCACAATACAAAAGTCAACAAACTTCAATTTATATATAACATATCTAGTTCAATACATCCCCATAGCAGACAACTCACACTCGGCCAGGGTTTAGTTTTACATCGGTCCTAGATACGCTGCTCACAGTATTTACTTGATGCAGTTTGTTGCGATTACTGCAAGAAAACTCCTTATAGTGAAAAATAGCTGGATCTCGCGAATTTTGGAATGCTCCCCTGGGGTGAGTGCCAGCGTTCAGAAATGAATGTCGTATTCACGAGTTGTTCCTACGACGACTGAAATACTAGAGAGTTGTTCACGTCAGTATTAAAGCGCACCTAGTTCCACGATAGTTTTCAGATGAAAAATGAAACAATACGGAAATACGGATCATATTGTGTTCGACACGACGACCCCAACCCCTCCCCCCGTTAGTTTATGACTAGATTCTACATAATCGACTACTTCTGGAACAATGTTGTTTTGTTGCTGTTTTGTTTACGAAAGTCACAACAAACTTTGGAAAATTAGTGGCAACAAATATTTGATATCCGAGATTGAAAATCGATTCAAGACAGCAAATTTCAAGAGAGGAAATTTTTGTTTTTAAAAAGAATTTAAGAAGGTAGCAATTTCCTAACTGAAGTTGCAAAACTTGAACATTATTTATATACTATATTTGTCAAGGTTCCAAAAAATTAATACATCATATTCAAACTAAGAAAATTAAAAACTGACAGTATTATTTAGTTAACCATAATGAAATGTTGGACCTTTAATAGGTCGAGCACCTCTTGGGCTTTGCCAATACAAACAGCTCAGATAGTGTTTCAGTCTCACAAACTATATGAACCGACTCGATCGATGTTGCTGGTCTTTAGATGACTATCGCAAATTTCTTAATTTCTTGATATCTGGTCTTTACATCAAAAGTTGTAAACGCATGTTACAGTTTTCGTGCCACAAAAACAGGAATAGACAACATTCTTGACAACGAAATTATAATTAGTTTTATTAACTGCTTACTGCTTGATCCTTGACCACGTGATCGACTCCATTTTATTACTTTTGGCTTTCCTACTTTCAAGGAAAACATTATAGGTCAACTGAGATGAATCTGCAATTTGTTTCTGTAAAACATTATTGTTAAATCAAGATGGTATGATCAAATTTTGGGGAAAGCAGGTTTTATTATTTCATTCTAAGCAACAACTACGTCAGGTATTATTAATTTCTGTACATTAAAGTCTGGAGAAGTCACCTATCCATCTCGATCACTACAGGAACATAAAGTTGCAGTAATTATCTGAAACTCCATTTATTGTTGTTTATAATATCAAGCTCACTGTTTACATTTTAGAAGGACTAGGTTGTTCTTATTTTTTTACTGCGTATTAACATTCCACGAATTTCGTATAACTTGTCATTGATGTTTTAGGAACTAAATATTTACTAAAAGACTATGCCAGCATTTTTTTGTAGTTGGATGACAATCACAGAATAAGTGCTTTACTTCAAAATGGCAAGTAAATGACAAAACCAAAGAGTGATATTTCAAATACATTAGTACTTCGTAGGCTATAACAGACACGTCAAAGCCTTCACTTTTGGATCTTTTTGGACTTGAACTGAATTTTATTCAGGACTTTTTATTACTAGGACTTGTGTCTTTAATTCTTGGATTTTTTTTGGATTTAATTCGCAATATCGTAAGTTCTTTTTTCTCATTTTGCACTTTGTATTCTAGGTAAATAAGTTATTTGTTAAATTGTTTCTGTTACTTCTTTTAAGAGCATAGACTCATAACAGAGAATTCGGCGCTTGTCCTTGGGATACGAATTTTTGCTAAAATATTTCAGAAAATTTTGTGTTTGTAATTTAAATTCCTCTAGTTTTGGAATTTTTTAAATCCCAAGTATTATTTCATATTTTAGAAATCTTTAGGGAAACTAGCAAGCTTTTTACAATGTCATCAAAAGTGGAGATCTTTATTTCAAACCCTAACCAGGAGCAGTTAGATTGTTTCAGAAGAGATGAACTCCTTCAGCTTGCCAGAAAATATGATCTTTCTGAGGTAAAAAGCTTCTTTAACGAAGCAAGAAATAGAAAATATTTTGGTCTAATATTTGGTGGAAAAGATTCTTTTTAATAAAAGTGCGTTGGTTTTGATTAGTAAGTCTGTATCAGACTCTAACATAAAAGTAAAGGAATTAAAGTAATATAAGATGGAATTAGAATTAAGAAAGCTTGAACTTCAGAAAGATAAAGAGGAGAAACAAATGCAATCAGATAAGGAGAAAAGAGAGAGGAAAATGCAGTTGCAGTTGGAGAAAGAGGAGAGAGAAACAAATGCAGTTACAGAAAGAAGTAAAACAAATGCAGTTGCAATTGGAGAGAGAGAGAGAGAGAGAGAGAGAGAGAGAGAGAGAGAGAGAGAGAGAGAGAGAGAGAGAGAGAGAGAGAGAGAGATGCAAATGCAAATAAGGAAAAGAAGAAAGAGATTTTCAATTTAGATTAAGTGAATTAGAGCTGGCAAGAGAAAAGCACATCCCCACTTTACAGACAAATTCAAGTTTTGATGTTACTAAGAATATTAGGTTAGTGTCCCCTTTTAGAAGAAAAAGAAACGGACAAATATTTTCCTCATTTTGAAAAAATTGCTGAAAATTCGAAATGGCCAAGGGAGCATTGGACTCTATTTATTTATTTATTGCAGAGTGCACTTTTTGGCAAAGCCCGAGATATCTATGCCTCCCTATCAGTACAGCAGAGTGCTGACTATGATCTGGTTAAGGAATGCTTCTTAAAGGGTTATGAATTAGTCCCTGAGGCTTATCGACAAAAACTCAGGATCTATAAAAAGGACGCTGGACAAACTCATGTCGAATTTGCAAGAGAAAAAGAGCAGTTATTTGATAGGTGGTGCTTAGCCAAGAAAGTTGATCAAGATAACAAAATCTCAGACAACTCGTTTTACTTGAAGAGTTCAAGAATTGCGTCCATAGTGACATTAAGACTTATCTTGATGAGAATAAGGTCGAAACCTTAGAAAATGCTGCTCGTACTGCTGACGAGTATTCCTTAGCTCATAAAGTTTCTTTTGTAAGCGAATCTTCCAGCCAGCAGTCTTCTGGTAAAAAAATATTTCAGCCTAACACAAGCCCTTCTAAATTTCCATCTGGCACAACTTTTAGAAATCAAGTTTCTGATACGATTGATCATAAATGCTTATCTCTTCCTACTTGTACATATTGCAAGAAGACAAACACGTTATTTCGGATTGCTACAAATCGACAAATAAGCATCAGAATCAACACAGACCTATTCCAAATGTTCTTATTTCGAAGAGGTCAAGGTCACGGTCATGTATTGAAAACGATACATTTGTTGGGTCTAATAAACCCCAGTCTGATTTTATTATGGAGAATTATGAACCATTCATGTCGAAGAGTTCTATATCACTCATGAGTGATTCGGCCAGTCCTATCCCTATTAAAATTTTAAGGGACACAGGAGTTTCTCAGAGCCTTTAATTATCAGGTACTTTGCCTTTTTCTGTGAAGTCTTCTTCTAATGAGAGTATTCTCATTCAGAGAGTAGAGTGCGGCTTTGTTAATGTTCCTCTCCATTGTGTAAATTTGTCATCAGTCTTAGTTTCAGGACCCATAGCAGTCGGAGCAGTGTCTTCTTTACCCATTATGGGCATTCATTTATAACTAGGCAATGATCTAGCTGGAGATAAGGTTGTGGTTAATCCATTTGTACCTGACAAGCCTTGTTTCGATCAGAAAGTTGATCCTATTGAAAAAGAATTCCCTGATTCATACCCAGCTAGTACAGGTACTAGAGCTATGGCAAAGAAAGCTCTGGAGAATGATGTTGATCAGGTAACTATTTCTTTAGCAGACACATGTATGGTCAGGCTTTTGATGAGGTCACTTTCACTCCTTGTTTGGATCAATCAAAAGGTATTGATCAAGGTGATCCTCTTTTAACTACTCATTGTCTTTATTCTAATCAGGGTGACAAATGACAATCATTCGTCGTCGAACAGGAAAAAGATCCTAAGATCACCTGTTTGTTTATTAGTGAAACTGAAGCCACATAAGTGCCTGTTTGTTATTTCATTAAAAATGGGATTCTTATGAAAAAATGGAGACCTCTCGAGGTACCTGCTGGTGACAAGTGGTCAGTGAACTGTCAAACTGTAATTCCAAAATCTTACAGACAGGAAATTCTTAATTTGGCCCATGAAACTCCTTTGGCTGGTCATTTAGGGAGTATTAAGACTTATCACACGATCTTGAATCACTTCTATTGGCCAAAAATTAAAAGTGATGTTTGTAAATACTGCAGATCTTGTCATACTTGTTAAATGGTAGGAAAACCCGATCAGAAGATACCTAAGGCTCATCTTCAACCTATTCCACCATTTGACGAACCATTTAGCAGAATTATGGTAGATTCCCTTACCTAAGACTAAGTCAGGTAACCAATACTTGTTGACCATAATGTGTGCATCAATAAGTTTCCCAGAGGCAATTCCTTTGCGGAATATTAAAACTAAAACAACAGTAAAAGCTTTCATAAAGGCTTTTTCTTTTTACTCAATTTTACCTTCCGAAATCTGTCCAATCTGATCAAGGGTCAAATTTTATGTCTGGAATATTCCAGCAAGTTATGTACGAATATGGCATCCAACAATTCAAATCTTCTGTCTTTCATCCTGACAGCCAAGGGGCTTTAGAAAGATTTCATCAAACTTTGAAAAATATGATGCGGCCATATTGTTTTGATACTGGTAAAGGCTGGGATGAAGGCATTGATTTGCTATTGTTTGCTGTTAGGGAATCAGTTTAAGAATCTTTAGGATTCAATTCCTTTGAACTAGTGTTTGGACATATTGTGCGTGGACCATTGAAGTTGCTGAAAGAGAAACTTCCTTCTAATGAAGAAACCGAAATCAATCTTCTCGATTATGTTTCCAGTTTTAGGTATAAGTTGTCAAAGGCTTAGGAGGTTGCAAGAACTAATCTGCACTCTACTCAGTCAAAAATAAAATTAAGATTTGATAAAAATGCAGAGGAAATGAGTTTTCAGTCTGGTGATAGAGTTCTGGCTCTCTTGCCCATACCACAAAATCCTCTTCAAGCCAAGTATTATGGTCCTTACACAGTTGAAAAGAAAGTAAATGATTTAATTATATCATAAATACTCCTGGGAGGCGAAAACAAAAACAACTTTGCCACATGAATATGTTAAAGCAGTATGTTGAGAGAGATAGCCAGGTTAATCATGCAATTAATATAGCTGTGCCTGTCCCACTCAGTGAGGATTCAAGCGAAGGAATGCAATCTGACTCTACTGATTTTGGAGTGACAAATCTTCGGAATTCAGAAATTATGAATAATCTGTACCAGAAACTTTCACATTTGCAACAGCAAGAAAGGAATGAACTTGAATACGAGCACTTATTTCCAGATGTTCCTACAAGAACAGACAAAATCTACCATCACGTTGAAATTGTAAATTCGACACCTGTGAAACAGCACCCGTACAGGATGAAGCCTCTCAGACGGGAATGCTTGACAAAAGAAATTCAGTATTTGCTGCAAAATGATTTCATAGAGCCGAGTAAAAGTAACTGGAGTTCACCATGTATACTTGTTCCGAAACCAGATAATACTTTCCGCATGTACACTGATTATAGAAAGGTGAACAGTGTGACTAAACCAGATTCATTTCCATTACCAAGAATAGGTGACCGCATTGATAAAATTAGAAATGCAAAGTATGTCACCAAATTTGACCTTCTGAAAGGATTGTGGCAAATTCCACTGACGGAAAGGGCAAAGGAAATTTCGGCATTCGTGACTCCAGATGGACTTTATCAATATAAGGTGATGCCGTTTGGGACGAAAGGTTCACCTAGTACTTTTCAACGTTTAATGAGCATGAATACATCTGGTATAGATAATTGTGATACTTACATCTACGATGTCATCATCTACAACGACACCTGGAAAGATCATTTAGCGACAATTCGGAAACATTTTGACAGACTCACTGATGCAAGTTTGACAATTAATTTATCCAAAAGTGAGTTTTGCCTTTCTTGTGTACCATTTCTAGGATATAATGTGGGACATGGACAAGTTAAACCTATAGATGCTAAGGTTAAGGCTATCTCTGAATTCCCTTTGCCTATCAGTAAAAAAGCAACTGAGGCGATTTTTGGGTATGGCCAGATACTATCGGAAATTGTGTTCAAATTTTTCGATAATTGCTGAACCCCTGACAAATTTATTGAGCAAGGAAACCAAGTTTCATTGGACTGAAAAATGTCAGGAGGCTTTTCATAAGTTAAAAGCCATACTAAAGGGTACACCAGTTCTTACAGCTCCAAATTTCAGCCAATCATTTAAGCTGTCTGTTGATGCAATTGATGTTGGGGTTGGAGCTGTATTGAAGATAAAAATGGTGATGATCTTCCATTGTGCTAAGAAATTAAATAAGCACCAAAGAAATTATTCCACAATCGAGAAGGAATGTTTGGCTTTGATATTGGCATTACAAAACTTTGAAGTTTACGTTGGTTCAGCTCCTTCTCCGATTATTGTGTTTAGCGATCACAACCCCTTTACTTTCATCGACAAGATGAAAAATAAAAATCAAGGATTATTAAGGTGAAGTTTGTTGTTGCAGGAATATAATATTGACATCGGGCACATCAAAGGAAAAGACAATTTGATAGCAGATGCACTTTCACGTGTATTGAAATGTATTGTTTCATGTGTACTTGTGTCATTCATAAGATTTTATCTTATGTTGTTTTTTCCACATGCATATTTGACCTATAGTAGATAGAAAACTTTATTGCATAAATCTATCTTTTCTTTATGAGGGGAAATGTTATGTATTTTAATTTAATTGTTTGCCTGTTAGTTTAATTTTTTAAATTTCATTACATGTGATTGTGATGTAACATTATTTGCTGGACTTGACCTTGTCCAAAACTGAGTTCATTTTGCTTGACCTGATTGACTTTCTTTTATTTTTTTTTTAATTTCATTCATGTAAACAACTAATAATAGCTTCATTATCCTCTATGTGTATGAACTTGTTAACAGAATTATTATTCTGGTAAACAAGAAGGCTTGAATATCTTGATCAGGGTCAGGGATTTGGAGATTCCAAAGTAAATTTTACAGGCTATTGTGCTGTAAATAAACAAGGCTCATTAGATCATTCTAGAAGGTTATTTTCCATTAGGTAATGGTTGTTTTTAGAAATTGCTAATTTTATGATCTGAGGTCAAGCAGAGAAATATATTATCTCATGACTGTGAGGATTTTACCAGTTGTGCAGTTTGGGCTGAAATTTATTTTCTTCAAATTATTGAATTCAGGTGATTATTTTCTCTGGAAATACAAAAGTTCTCTCAAAATTCTTGGATGAAGACATTCATTGGAATTTATACGGAATTCAGACCTGGAATAATATTTCTGTGATTCAGCAGAGAACTATTGACACATCAGTACTTCGTAGCTATAACATACACATCATCGCCTTCAATTTTGATTTCTTTCGAACTTGAACTGAATTTTCTTCAAGACGTTTTCATTACTAGGACTTGTGTCTTTAATTCTTGGATTAGGTTTGGATTTAATTCGCAACACCGTAAGTTCTTTTGTTTCATTTTTCACTTTGTATTCTAGGGAAATAAATTATTTATTAAATTTTACAAAGAGTGTTGTCTTGACTCTTTACTGTTACTTATTTTAAGAGCATGGGCTCTTAACACTAAATACAACATTAAATACATGCCCAGTCTCCAGACCCCCCCCCCTTCTCTCTGGGCTTACTCAATGTAACATGAAAGAGCAAAACCAAAATGAATTGTATAATTTAAAATATACATTTCTTTCACTAAAACTCAGAGTGAAAGAATTGAAAATAACTTCCAGTATTGTATGAATTCCTAAAATTTCTAAAATGTTATATCAATTCCAGGTAATACGGATACGCGCCAAAGGTATTCCGCATGACAAATATAATGTGATTATCTGTTAACACCACAGAAGAATCATTGTTTCAAAATCCAAAAGTCGTTCCTTGAATTCAAGGTAAATCCAACGAATATACGCCCCAAAAATGTCCTTGGATGTTTCACAATAAATCCAAAGATATTAATATCTCTAAGTCTTTAAATGTCTTTTTCTTCTGTGTGTCAGTTTCCGGCTTTGTCCTGTAAGGAGGTAACTCGCCGTTGTTTTGTGCTTGTTAGATCTTGGACCAGTTGGTACGCTTTCTTGCTGTTGTTCCTTTTCAAGTTTCCCTCAATGTCTTTGGACTGTTCTTCTATCCAGTTCTCTTTTGCTTTTTCATGCTTTTCTTGACTTCCCCGTTGATTGCCTTGTATTGCTATGCCCCTTCTGTATTGTTCTTTTTCTTCTTCATTTCCCTCCTCTTGTCACACAGGTTCAGGACCTCAGCTGTGACCCAGGGCTTCTTGACTGGGCGATGTATACCAAGGATCTCGCTGGCTGTTTAGGTCGTTGCTGTATTAAAGGTGTTGATCAACGTGTCCATGTCTGTATCGTCAGCGTCGAGGATGGTGAGCGGTGCAAATTTCCCCCCAATCATTGCCCGGAAGGCTTCTGCTACTTCGGGATCGTTCAGTTTCTCGAGATCTAACTTTATTCTTGTGTGGCTCTCTTTCTTGACCTTCTTCAGATGTAGCCTGAAAGTCATCATCACCAGATCATGGCCACTTCCAATGTCCGCTCCGGGAAAGCTTCGAGTCTTGGCTGTACGCGCCTCTTCACCATTATGTAGTCGATCTGACTGTGATGGTCTCCGCTTGGACTGTGCCATGTCCATCTTCTGGATACTTTGTGTTGGCCGAAGGTGTTTGCCAGCATAAGGTCATTGTAACTAGCGAATTCCAGGAGCCTCAGGCCTCTCTCGTTGGTCTGTGCATTGCAGCAATTCCCACATGTTCCTTTCCAGTTCATGCAAGCGTCCTCGCCTATCTTGGCATTCCAATCGCCTTGCACAACCAGAATGTCTTTCTTCGGTGTTTTATCCACAACTTCTTGTAGCTGGTCATAGAAGTCATCAACATCTGCGTGATCATAGTCTGATGTTGGAGCGTATGCCTGTATGATGGTGATGTTGAATGGAGTTGCCCTGAGGCGGATGGTGATGAGCCGGCTGGAGACTGGCCGACAGCCCATGACAGTACTCACGCTGTCCTTGTGGACAAGGAACCCAACTCCCTGTTCATGTTTGTCCTCTCTGCCACTGAAGTACAGGTTGTGGCCTTCCAAAGTAGTTGTTTCTCCAATGTTCTTTCATCATACCTCACAGAGTCCTAGGATGTTCCAGCGGTATCTGTTCATTTCATATGTAAGCTCCTCTAGCTTTCCTGCTGCTCTCAAGTGTTCTTACATTCCAGGTGCCAATGGTGATGTTATTCCTGACACGAATCTTACTGCTCTGAGCACCAGTCGCATACTTTCCACCTCCGCCCTGGTGTATGACGGAAGGCGCGGCCCTTGTTGACCCGGGCGACGACCGAGCCGGTATGGGATGATTAGTGATTGTCATTTTTCATGCGGTGTGTCTAGGGCAGCTGACGCCTGGCGGAGCCCAACCCTCTCCAGGCCTGACCGCAGCCGATTTCCTCCAACTAGGTGGCTCGCCTTCGTCACGAACATGTAGCCGTTGAGCTGTTGGCAGCCCTTCCGCTTGGCCGTTGACTTCGTCTCGGAAGTTCTTCCTCCCAGTGATGCCATGTTAACATCACACTATTTATCCATAGCTGGAAGACTCGTGGGGGGCGGGAGAATGTACCTTCCCGTGCAAGTCTGGAGGACTTGCCCACTGCCCACAAAGCTGGAAACTGCCTCACAGAAGAAAAAGACATTCTGAAAAGATAGACAGAGTACTGCGCAGAACTTTACAACCACCAACCCATAATATATCCTGAGGTACTGAACGTCCCTCCAGCAACTAACAACGACAACCACCCTATCCTACGGGATGAAGTAGAAGCAGCAGTGAGATCGTTGAAAAAGAGGAAGTCGGCAGGAGTGGATAACATCCCAGCAGAACTGGTCCAAGCAGGGGGAGAAGCAATGATTAGCGCCCTCACAAACATATGCAACAAGATCTGGCTAACAGGAGAATGGCCATCGCTGTGGACACAATCACTGATCATCACCCTCCCCAAGAAAGGCAATTTACAACAGTGTCAAAACCACCGTACAATCAGTCTTATAAGCCATCCAAGCAAAGTCATGTTGAGGATACTGCTGAACAGATTAAAGCCACAGGCTGAAAAGATCATTGCCGAGGAGCAGGCAGGTTTCAGAGCAGGGCGCAGCACAACAGAGCAGATCCTCAACCTCAGGATATTGTGTGAGAAGTACCTCCAACACCAGCAAGATGTGTACCATGTCTTCGTGGATGTCAAGAAGGTATTTGACAGGGTATGGCATGAAGCCTTGTGGGTGACCATGAGACTGTACAATATCAATGCCAACCTCATCACAGTAATAGAGCACCTCTATGACAAGGCCACCAGTGCAGTATACTTCAATGGCAGCATAGGGGACTGGTTCAGAACGAGAGTCGGAGTCAGACAAGTCTGTCTGCTCTCTCCCACACTATTCAACATCTTTCTGGAGAGAATCATGGCTGACGCGCTTGAAAAGCATGAAGGGACAGTCAACATTTGAGGCAGAACAGTCACCAACTTAAGTTTTGCCGACGACATTGATGGACTAGAGAAAATGAGCAAGAACTAGCTAACTTAATAGAGAGCCGACAAAACCTCTGCAACCTACAGCATGGAAATCAGTGCAGAGAAGACGAAATTGATGACCAACAACACCAAAGGCATCAGCACTGATATCAGCTTCCAAGGTACGAAGCTAGAAACAGTACACAGCTTCAAGTATTTTGGGGCAATTGTAACAGATGAAGGATCGAAGCCTGAAGTACTCTCCAGGATTGCACAGACATCAGCAGCGCTGACAAAACTGAAGCCCATCTGGAACGACAGGAACATCGCACTCAGTTCAAAGGTCAGACTGATGCACTCACTGGTTATCTCCATATTTCTCTACGCCTGTGAATCATGGACCATAACAGCTGACTTAGAGAAAAGGATACAGGCCACAGAGACGAGATGCTTCCGAAAGATCCTCGGCGTCTCATACAAAGACCGTGTCATCAATGAAGAAATACCGCAAAGCATCAGACAAGCCATTGGGCCTCACGAAGACCTCCTGACCCCAGTGATAAAACGTAAATTGCAGTGGTATGGGCATGTCTCACGATCATCAGGACTTGCCAAGACAATTCTGCAAGGCACTGTACAAGGAAAAAGAAAGAGAGGCAGACAGAGAAAGAGGTGGGAAGAGGTGGGAAGACAACATTCGAGAGTGAACAGGCTTGACACTGAGCGACTCGCTGAGAAAGACGGAAAATCGAGAGGAATGGAGGAAGCTGGTTGTTCGGTCTTGTGCGGTGCCCCAACGGACTACCATACTACGGGACTGATGATGATGATGATGATGAAGTCTTTAAATAATTTCACAGTAATCCAGATTATGGTATTGTCTGTTAAAATAAACGTTCCAAGCGCTTCAATTCCACCGAACGTGTAACAGTTTACATAAACAAATAAAGATTGTCAATGTAACTCTTTCAAGACTGATATCAACTCTTAAGAATAAGTCATTTCCACGTTCTGTTGGTTGTATAGGAAGATAATTTAAATTTACTTGAATATGATTCCAGGCTTTCAGTGAATCATTAGTTATTTCAAAATATCTATTTATAGTCAACAAGCTGCTCTGGTTCTTAACCAATCACAAACTAGGACAGTCTGACCTTCCTACAGTACAACTGTCCTTCTTGGATCGCGTGATATTGATAACTTGAACTCGGTTGGTATCGACCTTCAGATTTATGAATGAAAATAGTACTACGTGGTGTACTCCTCATTATAGTACAACCCATTCATAAGATAGCGGTAATAAAAATGTCAGTACCCTAAATGTCTTTTTTGACTATCATAATATATATATATATATATATATATATATATATATATATATATATATATATATATATATATATATATATATATATATATATATCCACAACTGTATTACGAGTCTCAATTCACTCCTGCGCGACATGTTTCACAATACATTCCCACGTGACATACGTCGCAATACTCAATACCCCATACTTGTAAATATATTCATTATTAAGGTTGAAATTAAAAGTTGCACTCAACCTATTTATAACTCTATCCAAAAACAGATTTTACAGTCATGGACCAAAAATTAAAGACACAACATAGGTAGTATACATAACATGGTTGCAGCGGTGTGACTAGTTGTAACAAAATCATCGTACAACGCTTTGCAATGAAATCACAGTATTCAAACAATAAATATGAGTGACTTATCTTGAAAGAAAGGCTAGGATTATGTTGCATACGTGGTCCTCTCAATATGAGCATGATAAAGGGCCACATGTCTCAAGTATGCCACCTCCTGAATATTTTTTATTTCATGTTTTACACTGCCATTTAAGAACTTGATTGAGAAGCAGTATAATCAGTTTTACAGCGAGACCGTGAGGTATATGTACCACCGAAAATAACTGTCAAAAGCAGAATAGTTTAGACATTCTTGGTACCTAATATCAGCAGCGATATTGTTGTCTCTATATTAATAAAACAGATAAATCAATCATGAACCCCTTCCGTGGATTCTGCGTCCCCTTTGTTTTATTGCCACTGCATATGAATCTCACTGTCGGTACGTTGGCAGTTGTTGCTTGCACCTTACGATTGACCAGTATGATAGTGAAGGGATGCTTGGCACAAATCCTTCATTGATTCAGACGGCTGGAAAGCGATATATATATATATATATATATATATATATATATATATATATATATA
>JAECUM010077539.1:0-11453 GCA_016617855.1 Megalonaias nervosa
CCCCTCTCGCCCTTGCTGGTGGGTCCAAAGGAATGCTGAGAATGACATTTGGCACCAGTTTGGATGCAGGAGCTGCCGGAAGGAAGTCGTAGTTGACACCCAGCCGCCTTAGGGGCCCCACTCCGGATTTTCTGTCTGGGTTTATTCCCGTGGCCTTTCCTTCTCCCGAAGATATCCACAAGGCAGCGGAGCCATCATCCAATGGCACTTCGTTGGTTTCGAATTGGAGTTTCCATCTCCTAGACGAACTGCCTGACACGGCTAACGAGCTCCATCTGCCCGGGTTTGGAGTCAGAGTTTTCCTTCTCTTAGACTAGCTGCCTGCCAAGGCTAACGAGCCCAGTCTGCCCACCCAGTTATACCGCCGGGCACTCGGTCGCGTCACACAGCAGGCTATGTGAAAACAGGGGGCCCCACATGAAGGTGCTGCTGTGGACACAATAGTGTAGGAGAGGCCATATCCAAGTACTTCCTGCTCAGCAAAGCCAGACAGTGGTCCCGCAGCGATCACTACACCTGGAAAGGAGAGGCTATGAGAGACGCTTCACTTTCCTTTAGCGAGCGGGACATCAGGCCCAGACCTCGCACACCCCCCAGTAACAGATATGGGCAATGATAATCGTTAGATGTAAATGGTGATGGGGTAATCAGTGTGTTCTTGAATGAAAGAAGCGCCAGATCATCCGGAGTGTTAAGTATTCCCGAGGCAGAGGTTTTCTTTGATTGTATGACCATTGTGCCAGGACAATCGGGTCCTGGTAATTGGCTAGAAGTGCGTGTGCGTATTGCACCTGCGCCTGATGAAGAGACCGGAGAGTGTATGCCTATTATGCGATTGAAATACGCCATTGTAATATTTTTAATAGAAGAACTATAATAGACCCTCAGTCTTACCGACGTGAAAAAAAATATAATCGAAGCGTAACAATAGCTGAGAGATAAAATTTCCAATAGAATTGCGCTGATCATTAAATACAAACACGCGTGTTTAGTTGTAGATGCTATTTGTGGTCTTGCCGCAGAAACTTTCATACTACTTGATAACATTATCTTTCTTTTGATACTGATCGTAGCAAATTATTTAAAACAAGAAAGTAGAAAATTTAATTTGAACAGAACACTTCTAGATCTAACCTCAACCTGTAACCTACATAAGAACGTCTTGGTTTCTTCTCTGATAGCAAATTTCTCCCGCTTTTACTTTAATGTTATTATTCGACTGACCACTGGTACCTAATTTGCATATCTATAAGGAACAAGATATATCTGCTAGCTCTCTGAAGTTTTCAAGCACCGAGTTATATACTATCTTTAGAACAAATGTACATGGGGTTAGATATTATTACGGCAACAATCCCACGACAATCTCTATTCTCAAACCTAAAAAATGCAACGTCAATAATCTCTGTTGCAAGAAGAATTTTTTTCATAATCTTTAAACAATTCTTCAATCGATAACCAAAATATCGTTGAATATACAATAGATACATGAATTATACACCTTACGTTTAACTATGACTGGATCTTGACTTTGTTTTGCCCTGACTGTTTCTACCGGTATTTTAAGCATAATAAATATAAACCAGAAGTCAAACTTGTGTTTTTATGACATACGTTAAGTCGCCTTTACCCAAGCAAAAATAATACATAAACGTGTAGAACGGCCATGTTCTCATTGTTACGACCATGTAATTTGAATTCTTTTGTTTTCATTTTTTTATCATTATATTTTATAATGATGATGATTATGTTCACGGAATCTGATATTTTTGAAAGAAACATCGTGTTTATTTAGAACGTAAATATGACTCTCGGCTTGCGTAAGCATTATTTTAGATTGCCGACTGGATAAACAACCGGCGTAAACGATAGGTTGTGGCCAAGGTCATTTCTAAGCATATGTGATTACATCCTGTACTGCGATTGTTAGATGATGAAATAACCACGCGTTCCTCGTGCGCGTGCATGCAACGACGTATTAGTTCGGTTTTTTAAACACTTAGGTCCCTGTGAAATAATCCGAGTCATCCTTATACCTTGAGAAGAAGGTATTATTTATCTTGTGCTGGAAAGAGTTTGTTTTTCTTTACATCTGTAGAGCTCGAGATGTGTCTCGTTATAGATGACAGCTATAGGAGTTCATCTACTTTTTAAATAATATTTTATTTTTCCCTGGAGAACTACACAAGTGGTTTAGGACAAAGACATTCAGTGAAATTAATTCTAAATTGGAATAGTACAGTACAAATTGTGGTTCAACGTGAAATTCTGGACATTTGTGTAAAGACTTCATCTGACGTCATCGTCCTCCATCTTGGAACCAACTTGAGATTTAAACTAGATTCAGTTAGAACTGATTATTGATAGGACTTATATATGTTCACAATTCTAGGATAAATGTTTGGATTTTCTTCACAAACCGTTAAGTCCTATTTCCTATTTTCACCTCTTCATCGTGTTTTCTAGGGAGATAAATTATTTTTTTAAAAACTTACAAAGCTTGTTGTCTTCACTCTTTTCTTTTGTTACTTTTGAACGAGCCGATACCTAACACTCATATTGCCAGCGATTGTGATGGGAAAGTTAGCCGACAAACATACAACAGTATTTAATTTAATTCTAGCTCGATACGCGTTTCTTTACATCTATTTTAGTCTCATAATCCGGTCATATGTCCCCATTTCCAGCTAAAAATGTATACTAATTAAATTACAATGTATCTATAGTTAAAAACCCCAAACTGATGACTATTGCAATGCATGGGTGCAAGTGGATGTGTTCGATCATTAATATTATAATGTACGAGTGCAGGTGAGTTAGTTGCACGATTACAATTGTAATATAATGGCGCAGGTAGATGTGTTTTATCATTAATATTGTAATGTATGAGTACAAGTGAACGTGTGAACGTGTTGCATCGTTACTATTGTAACACATGAGTGTAAATAGATGTGATTCATCGCTACTACTATATTGTACGAGTTCAATTGGTTGTAATGTATCGGTATTATTGTAATTTATGAGTGCAAGCAGATATGTTGTATCATTACTATTCTAATGCATGGGTGTAAATTCATGTATTGTACGATTTACTATTCTAATGAACTAGTGCAAGGCCCGAACAGTGTTTCCTAAGTTCAGAAGGGCTCTGACTTTCCTCGAAAGTGCACCAAAGCAAATGTTTATGTGTCTATTTACTCAAAGTGCGCATTATACATAATAAACGTGCTCAAGAATAAAACAATCGTCAAATTTCAAGTAACAAGTGACTGTACGTTTGTGTGTGTCTGTACCTTTTTTTAGTCTGGAGGGACTGGAAACCCCCGACCCACCCCAACCCCTGATTCGGCCCTGAGTTCATGTAGATGTGTTGCATCATTACTATTACAGTGCATGGGCGCAAAAGGATATATTGTACAATTTACTATTCTAATGAACGAGTGCAAGTGTAAGTAGATATGCTGTGTCTTGCTATTTTAACGGATCAGTGCAAGTAAATGTGTGTTTTATTACTATTTTAATGTACGATTGCAAGTGAATGTGTCGTAGCATGACCACTGTACCAGTGGATGTGTTATATTATTACAAGTAGCCTGCATATTACTCGTAATGCGATACACGTACCTTTACTCGTATTCAGAATGATAAATACAGTAATAAACCTAGGGTATGTGCCAATAATATTCACGTCTCCGTTATAGATTTGCTATACATTAGTGATTATTTGACGAGTATGCGTCAGTGTTCAAACCAAGTAATTAACCATTGTCTAGGAGCAGAGGTCATAATGTACAGCATTCACAAGAAATTATGGTAGCATGGGTTAGTTTCGTAAAATAGACGCTCCCTGATTTTTTTTAACAGAATGAATTATGCAGATATTCAAATGGATAAGTGTTTGGTAATCTGAAAAAAGGAATTCTTTGTATTAGGTGTTTGGGTCTTGGTTCATAGTGTAAAGAACCAACCCTCGGCATGGAAAGGCTTATTGATGAGTAGTGTTACGTGACAAAGGCTTGTACAAAGTAACAAAGAAAAGAGTGAAGCCAACAAGCTTTGTAAATTTAACAAAATAATTTATTTCCCTAGAAAACAAGGTAAGAATATGAAATAGAACTTACAGTTTGTGAATATAATCCTAAAATTAATCCTAGAATTTGAAAATATAAGTTCTATCACTAAAAAGTTCTGAATGAATCGAAGTTCGAATCCCGACGAAGTTCCAAGATGGAGGACGATGACGTCAGATGAAGTCGTTGTACTGATGCCAACAGTTCCTTGTTAAATCACAACTTATAATAATCCAGTTTAGAATTCCAGAATAAATTTCCACTAAATGTCTTTGTCCAAGAATTTTGATGAAGAAAAGTATTTTCCAAGGTGAATAAATTATTTTAAATAAGAAAAACTCAATTCAAAATGGCAACAACAAAAATACCTTTCAGCCTCAAGGTATTATTTACGACTGACTATATCCACTAGAAAATGTCTGTCTTAACCCGCGTTTTTAGATCACATGATGGCTCACGTGACAGGCTACGTGATCGCTAAATCTGAACAGCGCAGTAAAGTATTTGCCAATTTTGCACGTAGGCCAGAATAGCCCTATCTAAGAAACAAATTCTCAGGCTGGAAATGAATTTAAAAATAAAGCTGTTTACAACATAGGAAACACGTGGGCCGAACATGACCTTGGTAATAACCAATCATTCTCACTCTGTGTTTACCAATCTCTCAACCAAGGTGAGCTAAAAATAGTGATAAAGTAATACATTTGCGTTCTAATCAGGTCAAAACAGAACACCGAATTTTCCGAAAAAAAAAAAATCAAATACCGTGAAAATTATCATTACAATAAAATGTAATGAAACAAAAATAAACAAAATTGAAAATTAACATACAAGCAATTAAATTACATATACGTAATAGTAGAATAAATGTGAAGACAAAAGCACGCAAGCGTGACATTAGTTCCAAGCTGTGTGGTCCAGACAGGATTAGAGAAAATTAATTGTAGTACTTGAGCGTTCAAGAACCCTTTAGTTGAGAAGGACTGTTGTCTTGGAGTCCATTTAAATAGTGTAAATAGTGGACTATGAGGTGATAACTGTTTCAAGATTAAGGCGTATCTTCATTTTAAATGCTTAATTTAGTAACAAGATACAGCATTACAAAAATGATAGACACATATAATTATTGAACATTCCATGCCTGTAGCTATCAGCTGAGAAAATGAACTCTTTATTGCCAGCATTCAGTACCAAAATAATGTGAATGAGTCAAAACATAATGAAAGTTCTCTTAACATTATGCAATAACGCATGATAAATTAAAAAAAGTTAACGCGTCTGACAAGTTTTTTATTATCAAAGAAAAGTCACTGTAGCTTTCGTAATTTTTCCTGGTCTTTTTTCTCTTGCTTTGACTCAAACTCGGCGCCACCGAATGTCATGGACACAGGGACGCTTCTTTCCTTCCTTGGTACACTGATGTCGAGAATATCAGCCTCCACATTCCCAAGGTTCACACATCCGGTATCTGTGACGTACAATGGCGAAAATTTAGTCGATGCATAGACATGAAATGAAACGACACTCCTTTGACTTTCGTGATTTGCGAAATATAACTTTTCTTCCTTGGTTTCATTTAACGAAATAAGCTGTCCAATTTCTATATCGCATTGTATCCGCCTTGCAGGATCGTGGATTGTATCGTCAATTGGTAGAGTGGTGCCAACACCATACGTGTACATGCAAACCCGTTGGGCAATAGAGAAGGGCCTGTGACCGAATACCACTGCGCCCTTAAGGACCACAAGACCAGCTTCTTGTGGTACGATGACCTTGATATAGGGGAAGTTAGACTTAATGGCGCCTTGAAGCATCTTTGATTCAGAATAACCACCTACCATTAAAAAGTTAGAAATTCCTCGAACTTCACTGTTCTTTATCATATCTTTCAAATGGGACACTGTGTTTTGAATGGCGTGTGAGAAGAGGTTTCTCATCACGGAATCATCTACACGGAGCTTGTCGCTTGACAGATATATTTTATCCGCATATTTAGTTTGCTTAATTGCAACGCGAAAATCATCATCAGTTTCCTTTTCAAAAATCTCTTTGATGGATAATGGTAGACGAAACGTCACATTTTTGTCGTTGCCTGGAGCAATCTCTCTCTTCTTTGTCTCAAAATCTCTGAGTATATCGAGATATTCTTCATTACTCTCGGCTTGAAAGCGAGAAAAAACCGCGTTCCCGACCAGGTTGATAATGAATTGCTTAAAGGCTTCATTAACTTGAATTCCTCCCCAGGCCCCACCACTGGCTTTGTGAATTTCTTTTAGTGTCCATCCAGGCATCAATTTGTGGACAGTGATATCAACAGTTCCACCAAAAATATACCTTTAGACTTTATTGCAAATGTTTTATTTACAGACATTTACATTTCAAACGTAATCAGGAGGAACGATTCGTTTATATTTGGCATAAATGATTTTTGAGATAAGGAATTTCCCTATGGTTTCCTTTCCAGTTTGATTTCGGATATGATAATTTTGCAATTTGTGGATATGATAATGTTGCAGTATCAAATATAACTCTCATCAAATAGCGGTAATATACTTCTTTAGGTCGTCATGAATATTTATTATGTAGACATTTGTTTGTGTTGCGCAGTTTCTCGCATTGGTATATCAATGAACTATTTAAGTGATATATTTAAGAACTGGATTCACGACGTTGTATAGACGAATTTGCGGCTTCCTAAATATTCAGTAATAAGTTAAACTTTAGCCCATGCATCTAGCACCATTTATTTGGTGGTGGTTTCAAAGCTGAACATTCCTTCTCAGTCTACATTTTCTCCACAGGAAGAAGGCGGTTAGAAATATATGATGTTTCCGACTCCAATGCAATCCAAAGGTTTTCGCTCTTGATACTGGTTCCGAATAAATACCAATCTTGAATGTATTGATGTACTAATGTGTTGATGTGCCATCATCATAATGTATCGCAATGATATAATCCAAAATGTACTTGAATGAATTCACAAAACTAACGTTTAATTCCAAAAGTCAATAATCACTTTGTAATTCCAATGAATAACTTAAATAAATAAATCCCGAACACAACTAAACGACTGATTCTACTGGAAGAAGGTTACAATAGGAATGAAAAATCTTGTTGATCTTAAACATTATATACATTCCCAACTGACTTATGTCGCAATAACCTATCTAGAAAACATTTCATCTTAATGGAAAACAAACCGAAACTATAACCAAGGTCAGGTCTGTTTGCTTGAAATTTACACCATCAGCCTGACGAATATCAGGTAGACCATAGCTTCTTCAAGGGGAAAAATAACTCCTGAACATAAATCCAAGTATAAATGTTAATAAATTATTATTATTTTAAAGAAAAATCTACAATCATAGACAAAAACTGAACATACAATGCATATATACATAACACCCTGCAAACGTAATCTCTTTTCAGCCCGCATTTTTCACGATTTAATATAAAATAATGCTGTCGAAAAACAGGTAAAAATGTGAACAGTACTTTTCATTACACTGATTTCAATAAGACCACAAATGCCGTTTAATTGAAATTAGTAAATTTATATAATTAATCTGACATTGCACTGACCTAAAACATAGTAATATAAGCATCATAGAGATGTGCAGTGAACGTAAATTCTGTATTATAATATAGCCATTTAGGTTATAGAAATATAACTTCTCAAAAGATTCAGGATGCCAAATGCCAAAATGCTAGAAAAGAGAAAATAAAAGAAACACATAGATGAACGCAAAATCTATAATAGTGAAAAACAAGTGTGTCGATTATCGTTCTTTATGGATCTGAATTACATTGAACAAATTATTGTGTCCCACTTTGGCAAGCATTTTTAGCATGATCATACTCATTCTTCTTGTTAGCTTTAAATACATACATTAAAAATAACATGGCTTTTAAAGTGTTGGTATAAAACAATTTGATATACCAATACTCTTCAGGACAATACAATACATTATTATTATTATTATTATTATTATTATTATTATTATTATTATCCTCATCTCGAATTACCATTTTTCCATGTAGCATCGTCTTAAAACGACGGAAGTAGTACCACTGTTTATATTCAGAGATATCATTGGATGCATAATCTGCATTCTTCGTTCCGGCGTCGTGACCGAAAGAGTCCAAAGTGTTCCCATCCGGTTCTATCAATACTGTTGTCGGGGCTTTTAGGAATACAAGTTGTCCACCAGACCATTGTTTACCACTAATCTTTGTAGGATCTGCATCGTACTCATGTTTGAACGAGAACACCCATCCAGAATAGGTATTTACAAAATCTATAGCGGCCTCAAGGAGGCTGGCTTTGGATTCCTAGAATATAGGCAAGAAATATAGCAATTTACATGTGTACTTATTTCTCTGTGTTTGGGTAACGAACTAAATCAGTAGCTTGAATCTTCTCTCAGGATACTTCTTTTTCCTTATAAGCCAAATAAAGAGGTGTCAGCTGAATTCATTATAATTTAATCTTCTATAACTGGAAATGCAAACTTAAGTGCTCTTGTGAAATTCTATTGCAGTTTACTAAATATTGCTTGCAATGGAATAACTCTTACTTAAAGTGTTACCTTTGCTAAATTGGTGCAGACATTCCCTCTCCTTGTGACATGTGAGAAAGTGGCTTTCAAAACGAACAAAGACCTCACTAAATTAAACAGCATAACGTTTAAGAATCGCAAACATAAAGGAAGAAAAGAAAGTAATATTGGTAAAATGAAAGAAATTAATACACCTAATCTCAATCCTTAGTCAACATAATCATTAATGTCTAAAAGTGAAAGATGGCATTTGTTGGGAAGAATAATGAAAACGAAATAAGTATATCCCAGTTTATTAAGAATGTATTTTCTTCCGAAACTCTTCTTTAATTTCAGGGGTTAATTTGTGGAATTCAGCGACATTATATTGTATCTGAAAAAAGGTTTCTTAATTTACAAATATTTTGCTTCAACAACATTAAAATTTACTTTTGAAGATTTTCTCTTTATTTGACATTTAGGCATAGCATGCACAAATGGGCATATATCATTCTTTACTTTAAGATAATATTTAATTCAATTTTATTTTTCCGCAATTTATTTTTATCGTAGAATAATAGAAAGGGTTTAGATTATAAACAAAATATTACTTATAGTGATGTGTTAAAGTCTAAAATTCTATTCAAAATAAATACCATTATTCCGTTTTGGCAACACCTCTGAGGTGATCTGTTACCTTTAAGATGTAAGAAAAAGTTTATTTCTTATACTTGTATATACACATATTTTTTGAACAAAGTTGCTATCACTTTGTGAACTTCACTGAGGAAAAAGCCAATTACAATATTGTAGGATGTTAAATAAACTTTAATTTCTCATTCATGTAATGTCCAAAAACATAAAGGCCTACATTATAAAAATTAATTTGTGTACCTGAATTTCAGACACAATCTGTGGACGTTACATCTAGTTCATTACTCGACAACCCATTTCGCTCAGCAGACGACATATGTTTCCTAGCATTGGTCAAAATAAATGTAAGTCGCAATACACGAAAGAATTTGTAAGTGTACGTTAAGTTTCTCAATATTCGGAAAGTTGAAGTGCGAGTAACTATGCCTTGTACTCCACACAACAACGTACCCAAAATCATAGAAGAGGAAGCTATGTAAACTGGTCTGGTTGTGTCGGGTTTAACGCCATTTTTTCAGCACAAGCTCGGGTATACATAGCGACCAGTACATTTAGTGGAGGAAGAATCCTAGAAGAACGACTGACCCACGGTATATGCTGCATGAGGAGCATGAAAAGGAGCTAATTGATCTATTTATGAAATGACAAATTTCAATAACGCATCCTTGTCTTGGACATTCTTTAATTTATGGTACAAGAGTCGTGTTCCAAGATGGAAGTGACTGAAACAGTTTTCAGAATTTTTATACCAATTTTATGTTGCAAAAACACATATTTTTAAAAATAATTTTAGTGGAAATTGCTAGGATCCAACGGTTTGCAAAATTATTGAATCTATTTGCTTCGCTATTATGAAGAAGTTCACGGAATACTATTACTGAAGTGCACTCTGTCGAATAGATCTTGACAACATAACGTGCATGTCATTATCATTCAGTAGTCGGAGTATTCTCTGATTCACAGCACAATAAAATATACAAATTCTATGAATTATTAAAGCGTTTAAAAATATTTGTATGGACAAGTACAACATTTAACATATCTGGACGAAACAGAACACATCAATCGTGTTGCGGAATTGATCCAGCTAGTGTTTATTGAAACCCCTTTTTCATGAACAGCACAGAAGAGAACGTAATCTCGGCACTATAGTAGCGCAAATAAACTGCATGACATTTCAATGAACGAGTAGATTTAATTACAAAATTGTGTGCTAGATGTATCTTTTCATTTTATGATATACTGTGATAAAGTCCCTTTTCATCCTTGATAATTCTCACTAACATTTTAAGATAAGGAAAGAAACAATAGTAAATTAAGACGGACCGACGATAGAGGAACGAATTTTGCAGGGTTTTCTTTGTTCATATTAGGAGAAAAACCATTGCAGAAAATTCACCAGTCATTCAGTGTCATAACTGACTTTCCGATAAACAGTCTGGAATGACGAACCAGAAGCCAGGCTTAACTATGGTTGGAGACGAGATTAAAGATCGTTGTAACTACTATTTGGCATACCCCTTCACTTTCGATGTTATTAGGCAGAATGATTTTCAAAAGTTGTTACTGTAATACACTAGTTCTCCAATATTTTACGTTTAGGGTAATTGGAATAAATCTATCATTGTTCTATGATACCTACTATTTCTACAGTATTAATGACTTATCTAAAATCAATAACATTCGCATATGGCGGACAAATTGATACGAGAGGGAAGGAAGAGAGGTAGTCCTGCTTTGTCAAGCGGATCTGAGCAGTGTTGATTAGAAAAGGTTCTACACATATTATAAACAATATGCTTGACCTTTTGTCTTCATTTCGTATACAATTTATTTATATTTGGATCAAAATAATCTAGAATAATATCACATATGGATCTCCAGCCATATCCGACATAGCGTGGTGTTGGCTTCTTCTGATTACAAAGGTGACGTTATCAAATCTGATGTTCCAACATTCGGCTGAAATCGGTTCACTCACTGATGTTGCCGATCAACATCGGATTAATTCGTATGTATGTGAAAGTGGCCGCGTTTATTAGTTCGAGGGAGAAATTACATGGTTCATAATGTGAGGATCGTTGATATTATCTAGCTTTAAAGGCACCCAAAGATGTTTATGACCAATATCTTTCAAAATTCAGCATTATTCAGTTGATTTGGCATATACGACTTTTGCACGTAACGGCGG
>JAECUM010077541.1:0-13430 GCA_016617855.1 Megalonaias nervosa
ATATATATATATATATTCGGAGGGTTTATGTAAACAATTTAGGTTCATGATGAAGATGCGACATGATTTGATGTCCAAATCCATACAGATTTCATATGAAAAAACTTTATAGCTCTTGGTTTATGTTACTCGTACTTGGAGTAAAATCACAAAATATCGTAAAATTAGGAAATCCAACATTTCCTTTGTGACCTGACATGGGAACACGTTAACTCAACAAAATGTAACCGTTGTACCTAGATAGATACAATAGAGCTAATAGACGGAGTCGAGTGCATTTTTTATTTTTAATTTGTAACGTAGCTTGAACAATTTTTAGTCATATCGGTACGATGTCTGCAGTGTTGCAGTTTTGTGATGTCTATCACTGGGGTATCATGTCGCAGACATGTAGCATGATCACCCACTCAGTCACATTATCCTGACACCAGGCCGACCGGTCTTAACACTAACCTCTTAATGCTGACAGGCAAGCGAGGTAACTGTTAGTTCCATTTTTATAAGTCTTTGATATGACTCGGTCGGGCTTCGAACCCTCGACCTCCCGCATCCGAGGCGGACGCTCTAGCCACTTAGGCCACCAGAGCAGTCGACTGAGCCGACTTAAGGTAAAATCAACCCTATTCATTTTTTGATAACAGGTGCTAGAAACGAATAAAATGACTATTGGAGACCTCACTGGTATGCCAACAAGGAGCACTGATAAACTGACTGTCCCTGTCATTGTATTCGTCTCGACGTCCCCCTCATCATTATTACAATTTAATTGTTATTGAAATCTTGTAGCCTAAGTCAGTAAAGAGAGGTTAATATGAATAAATCGTGTTCTGTTCTAGATCAACTCAGCGTTAGAAATATTTCAACGCAAGCTGACCTTCTCCTTCAGGGGATAAACATGCTGACGCCGTTATTGATATTTAAATTGTTGATAATCCAAATCTCGTGGGAATAGGATACACGCTTTAAGCAACTAAGTTCTAAAATGAAATCCACAGGTCTGAAACAAAGCAAATCAAAGTCTGAATTCAGTAAACGTCGTCAATAATATTTCGAGCATGCAATTAGTGAGGCAGCAAGTCCGGATCTAAAAATAGACCAGGCCGTGAAGATGTCGGAACATCCTGAAACTATCAAGGAATTACAAGTGAATCAAAATCAAAATATTTGGGGAGGAATTTGTTTTCTTTCATGAAACCAATAACCAATGTGCTGAAAGTCTGCACTATTTAGCCGTGAAAGCTTGTACAAGGATTAGCTGTTGATAAAGAATTGTCGATCTAAGGCCAGTACCGATGTATTATGACAGGACAGACGCCAATAGAAACTGGCTAGGAACAGACTTGTTTCGAAACGATGGAGTGTTCTTACTGATAGCATATTAATCCAGAACATTTCCGACAGAGACTAGAAATGGGCGCCAAAATTTACTCTAATGCGCTCGTATCATTCACATATTCCTATGACCTTGATAAAACACCACTACGATGCCAACGTTTATTCATGCACCTCAATGTGAATGAAGGGTATATCACGAGCACCATTGTCAAAATGATGAGACAGCTGCAGATGAAGTCAGACGCACATACATTGTTTTATATATAATTCAACAGGCATTCATCCAAGCTGAACCCATAGCAACATTCCAATTACACTGGAATTCCTAGGTGTGATAGTGCCATTCAGGCCCATTACACACTCCAAAATTTGTCCAGTATAATTATGAATAACAGCTGATACAACGCTAGCGGGATCATGATTCATTTCCGGGTCAATCAAAACATATTTTGTTATCATATTTCACATCTACATTACAAGTGCACTTTCTCCAAACTACTTTCACAACCACAACAAATTCGTTCTCAAAAAGACTCCTTTCCAATTACTCCTTCGTAACAATCAGTCCTTGGTACAGCCAAACAAAAGAGATAAGAACTACTAGCTGGGAACTGACCCAGAAGCATTGTTTCCTGGTCTAGTCCCAAAGGAAGTGCGATTACTCGTATATTTCCTTTGCAACGAGCAGATCTATTGTCCACACAATTCATGACCATATAAGGCAAAGTACTGGACAAGACACGCAGTTCACTTAGCCCGAGTTTAAGGAAATTAATGAAACGATTATTTCTTTGAAATAGGCCAGATACTCAAAGGAATGGAAGAAACATGTATATTCTGCACTCATCAGTCACTTGGTTTTGGGACTATAGAAAATCTGAATAAACCTTTAAATGATCATTGTTTTCTATAATACTATTGATATTTCTTTTACCAGTGAAGTCTAAGTTGAATTATCTCTGAGCAAATTGCCCAGCCATGTAGGGCTTCTAAAAGCAAATGTTCAGTTTGATGTTCAACTCGATCTGCCTTTATCCCTGCATTGTGATTATATTATATATTATATACAAGAGTGTTGGTGCCATTTTTGAGGAGGTGCACCAGTGTCGTATGACGTTGGTACTACTACTAAAACAAGTACACACTGATTTTCTTCTATGCTGTATTTTCCATATCTTTTATTCCTATTAATGAAGAGTAACATATTTCAGCGATCCCCTATTCATTTCCAGAATTTGCAAATAAACAGCATTCAGAATAGTAAGCAAATAAGCATTATTGTTTTTCTCCTTTTCCTCAAAAGCTAATTGGTATAAAAATTACGAAAAAAGAAAATAAAGCCGACGATTGAAGTCTTGGTGAATCTTACCTTTTTTGATTGTCGTTCGTATACCAATTCACACTTGATTATTTTTTAAAGAATTTTGCTATCATGATTCCAATACATACACAGAACTGCAAACGTGCTTTATCTTGAGGCGGCGGAAAGAACTTGTTTGATTATGGCGTAAGGATATATATCAGCCGTCAGGCCTAAACATACTATTCATAAGCCATATCAAACGAGTTTTTCCACTACTAAGAGCAAACACGAATGTGGTTTTGTATTTATTAATACCCACTCTTGTATGCTTTCTAAACTCCTATCAATGCAATTCAAAACGAACTGAGATTTATAAAAGTTTCATAAATGCGTCTGAAGACAAAGCCACAGACGTGAAAGAAGACCGTTATGTAGTTCGAATGTGTGTGTGTGCGTGTGTGTGTAATACAGAAACAAGGATTGAGAATCTGTTTAAAAAACAGACCAATCATGAAATATTAAATGGGTTTGTAATGAAATGGTGCACACATTGTGAAACCGTTTATCCTCTGATTTATTTTTTATCATTTTACTTTTTGTGTGTATTCCCAAATCATGAAAACATTTAAATTGTTCCGGTTTTCTCGGATTTTGTGTTAGGTCTTTCAAATATTTAAGTTGCTTCTTATCCTGTCGAAGCGATCCCAGACTATGTTAAGATGCAAAATTATATGAGAGAAAATTATATCGAATTGCTGCAGAGCAATCAAGGACCTAAAAGATTTCTCGGCCTTAACATACTGTACAAGTTATAATTTATAACTATGATTTAGTTTTCAATATGTGGTTTGAATAATAAAAGAAAATAATACATTAATCTATGTCTCATCATTTCTGCACATTTACTTTTACATTGAAAACATTCTTTTCACATATTGTAAAATATTTAAACCGCTTTAACGAACACTTCAACATTATCAGTGTAAAATTATAAAAACCTACTATAATTTCAATATATCGGTATTAAAATGGTAGCTAAAGGTATTCGATTATCGAAACCAAAAAGAACGTAGACTGCTGATAATACTTGTACGATACACATGAAATAACTGCGAAGCTCTAAAACTGTTATATAAAGCATTTGAAAGCAGATACCAAAATGATACCTAATGCAGCTATTGCGTGATTACAAGGCTAACACGCGCCTCAAGATAAGGCCAGCACGCGCTGTTTATATTGGCTAGATCTGACCTAGTTACTTTTACAGTTATGGAAGGCGAATTTAGTAGCAGCATATGACAAGATACATGTACATACTTCTGTATGAAAAACTGTCGTATTAAAATGAAACATGAGCACACCTTAACGAAAATATACTCAATAAAGAACGTTACGTCAGCTACCGCTCAAACACATTATATTTACTTACAGTGACTCCATACGACTTGTCCAACAGCCTGAACGGACTGACAAATTTGCAAAGACACTTCTCAAAAGAGTGGGAAGCATGAAGCGTTCTGATTGGTCAGCATTTCAAAATCGCTCATCATTCATCACAAGATAAAATATGTCATATTTATAAGATTTACATTTTAATATTTATACTATAATCTTTTTTATGATAAATCAATATGCAAAGTACAAAAAAATCCGGAAAAATATTAAAACTGGGAAAAGACTGTTCATGTGTTCATTCTGGTGAATACATAGAAAAACACAGTCATTATACACATATATAGTGACTATACAAATAAATATTATGGTTTTCATACAACTATACATATACAGAGTTACGAACTAAATATCTATAAACGAACTGTTTTCACTCCCCCAAGTTAATACCGGTATAAATAAACATGTTATAAAGCTAAAATTCGTTCCTGGTAGGAATCAAACATACCTTGTGATGAACCGCACTTGTAGCCTAGTTCCCATGCTCTCTAGCCCTAGCGTACTCAGGCATGAGCTGATCCCCATTAATGCACGGAGAAAAAGGTCACGGGTAAAAATGATAGAGGTACACGAGAACTCGCTCACTAGACAAAGCTTATATTCCACTCTGATTTATATGCACAAACCCACTGGATTTCGATTTAGCTATTTAGCCACCAGGCTAGGCGAAATATATCATTATTCTTTCGAGTTTCGTATCTAGGCGATAGGTGATGCTACGCTTGATGCATTGTTGCTAGGCGATAGGTGACGTTACGTTTTTGGTGCATAGTAACTAGGTGACATGTGACGTTATTCGTTTGGTGCATGGTAGTAGGCAAAGAGTGACGCTACTCGTTTAATGCATTGCAGCTAGCCAATTGATGACGTTACTCCTTTAGTGCATGGTAGCTAGGCGATAGGTGACGCTACACATATGGTACATGGTAGATAGGTGTTTTGTGAAGCTATTCGTATGGTGTATGAATGCTAGGTGATGGATAACATTACTCGCGGGGTGAATGGTAGCTAGGTGATTGGGATGCTACTCGCGTAGTGCATGGTAGCTAGGTGATAGATGACATTACTTGCGGCACGGGATAGATCACTGGTTGGAGCGAGGTATAACTACCTTACCTATTCTTTTCTGTCTGCTTGCAGTGCCGGATTACCAAACAGGCAGAGTAGGCACCGGCCTAAGGGCCCCACGCCTTTTAGGGGCCCCGCGACAACGGATCAAAATAATATTGAATTGATTTGATCTTGACGTATTAGGAGATAATTTGCGAGAGGGGCACCGATGTTTCGATTGCTTAGGGGCCTCCACAGGGTTTTATCCGGCACTGTCTGCTTGGTATATAAATGCCTATTTATCATCATAACTTCAAGCATATACCATGCATTTCAAAGTATAAATATCGTTTGGGTGTTCATATAGTTGCAGTATAAATTTTCACTTGACTAACGAGGGAGGTCTTGAGCACATCTTGTCTTACCTACGACTAGGCTCCGTCCTTTTAAGGCAAGACGCATATAGTAAAGTGCGTCATGGAAGATAGTCGATAGGTTTCATTGCACATGGCACGGGTTAGAGTCTAACTTACTACGAAGTATAATTCTCTAATTTAGTTGAATGCATATATTTGGAGAGAGAAAGAATAAAATAAAAGGATGTTGGACGAGTGTTAGCGATATACCGATATATTGTGAAGCACCAACCTTGACACCTTAAATTCAATATCAAAATCAATCAATCAATCAATCAATCTATAAATCAATCAATTCTCAAAATCAATTTGGCTAATTTTTTTTTACATATGGCAGAAACCTTGCATGCAAATCCATTCCAGCGATCTTGCAAGCACAGCTGAGGGAAAACTGGCACTTAGATTCAGCCCAGTCATCACGCAAACACATTTTACAAAATGCAATGAATACTGAACTCCACCCTCGAAAATAAATAAATAAATAAATAAATAAATAAATAAATAAAAAAGTAAATAAATCAATAAATAAATAAATAAATAAATAAATAAATAGAAAAACAAAATAATTGCAACAGTTGTTTGGTTCCATATTGCTAGGCCGAAGATGAAATTTAGAATCAGCATTTTTATCTTATAAAGAATATCATCACGTGTCTCATGAAGGCAGGTCGCATTGTATTCTTGATTAACTGGGTTTAGAAACGGATCCTTATTTCTTACGTGTGACTCTTTCTTACAAAAGTTTAAATTATTTCATTTTTAATAAGGAATCAGTTTTATATGTTTTAAAGGGAACTTGAAAGGATTCATCCTGCTGGAGAGAATTACTAAAGCAAAAGCAATAAAGCTGAAGAAAGATCGATATTTATATTCAATGTTAGCAGCTCTCAGTCAATTACGTTACTCTCAGCAATAATATTAAGATAACGAAACAATTCCAGATATTATGAGAGAGCATGAATGCAAAAAACAATTACCACAAAAAAGATAATTATAGGACACGAGCACAAAATCATGTTACACGCAATCAAACATATTAGAAGAGAAAAATAAATGTTTAGCATAGATGATCAATGGCAGAACTACTCAACTAATTTCTCCTTTCTGAAACGAGGTATTATGCAATATACTTACTACACAGTGGTCTTAAACTAAGTGATAGAAAATAGAAAAACCAACAAGGTTTGTAAAATTCCGCAAAATAATTTATTTCCCTTGAATACAGAATGAAATATGTAAAAAGAACGTAAGGTATTACGAATTAAATCCCAAGTAATCTTAGAATTTCCAACAGAAGTCCTAATAATTAAAGCTCTAAAGTAACTTTAATAGTATTTCAAAACAAATCCAACGCTGGAAGTGTTTATGTGCCTGTTATGGCTTATGTCGTCGTGATGTGCCAGCAGGTTTTCGTTGACTCACAATGATAGAATCACAGAATATATCTTTTTTCACTATAAACCTAAGTCTCTATATCCAAAAATGTTATTTGGAGAACTTTATATTTCCAGAGAAGAATAACTTGAATTAAATAATTTGATGAAATAAATTACAGCCCAAACGAAATACAGCATCACATTTATCTAGACCAGATGTAATATAATGTTCATTTGACGTTGTAAAGTACAAGGCGAACCTTTCATCCCAAACAACATTATTTTATAACGATAAAGTCCATTTGGAGTCACGATTGCCGAAATGTCTGTCGCTCTTTCTGTCAGTGGAATTTACCAAAATCCTTTCAACAGGTCGAAGTTGGCGACATATTTTGCAGTTATAATTTGTTCAATGCAATCATAGATTTTTAGGCAATGGAAATGAATCCGTTTTGGTCACACTATTCATCTTTCTATAGTCAATGCACATGCGGAAATTATTATCTGGTTTTGGTTCAAGAATGCATGGTAAACCCCAGTTAATCTTACACGGTTCTATGAAATAATTCTGCTGAAGTTTTTAAATCCTCAATGTGAGGGACAGGCATATCTAAATTGATTGCATGATTATCATGTCTATCTCTATCAACATAGTCCTTTAATAAATTTGTATTGCAAACTTGCTATTGTTTTCAACTCCTTGGAGATTTGATGATATAATTTAAATAATAATCACTTACTTTCTATTCAACTGTATAAGGACCAAATTACATAGCCTGAAAAAGATTATGAGGTATGGATACGACAGCCAGAACTCCATCATAAAGCTGAAATCTTCTTTCCTTTGTATTTTTGACATACCGTTAAGTTCACTTTTGACTGAGTAGAGTGTATATCAGTTCTTGCAACTTCACAGGCCTTTGACAACTTATATTTAAAATTTAAACATGGTCGAGAAGATTAATTTCTGGCTCTTCACTTGAAACAAATTTGTCTTGTAACAACCTCAATGGTCCACGGACAGTATGTCCAAAAACTAGATCAAAGGAATAAATCCTAAAGATTCTTGAACTGATTCGATAACAGAAAACAAGAGGAAATGAATACCTTAGTCACAATCTTTTCCAGTATAAAAACAATATGGCCTAATTATACTTGTTCAAAATTTGATGAAATCTGTCTAAAGCCCTTGGATTCAGGGTGATAGGCAGATGACGAATTGTTGATTGCCCAATTCATGCATTACTTGCTGAAAAATTGCAGACATAAAATTTTACACTTGATCAGATTGAGAAGATCTGGGCAGGTCATTGAGTAAAAACTTTATGAAAGCTTTACATTTGCTTTAGTTCATATATTCCTCAAAGGAATCTTGTAGACGCACACATTATGGTCAACATATATCGGTCTCCTGACTTAGTCTTATGAAAGGAACTGACGCTTTCTACCAGTATTCTGCTAAATGGTTCCTTATTTGCAGGAATTGGTAGCAGCTAAACCTTAGATATTTTCTGATTGGGTTTTTCCAACCATTTGACAAGTGCGACAGGATCTACAGCATTTAAAATCATCACTTTTGTGGCCAATAGAAATGATTCAAGATCCTGTGATAAAAAAGTTTTCTTGATCCATAAATGACCAGAAAAAAGTGTTTCATGGACTAAACCAATAATTTTATGTCTATACGACTTTAGAAGAAAAACTTGATGATTCAATGCCAACTCGTCACCAGCAGGTGCATCAGATGATTGTCGTATATCACCCTAATAGAATAAAAACAAATGAGTAGTTAAAAGATGATCACTATGATCAATACCTTTTGATTGATCCAAACGAAGAGTAAACGTGACCTCATGAAAAGCCTGACCAACTAAAAGATTACTTTCCTGATCAACATCATTCTCAAAAGCTTTCTTAGCCATAGCTCTAGTAACTGCACAAGAGATTTCATTTTTCAATAGGATCACCTTTCTGAATCCAAACAAGGGTTGTCAGTTACAATGGGGTTAACTACATCCTTATCTCCAGATAGGTCATTTCCGAGTATAAGGGTGCACAATGATTTATATTCTGTCCGGGATGATGTATGATTAGGCTGTCCATAAACTGATGACTGCGAGTGATGAAATCGGTTCTGCTCAGGGCCTGGATTGAATTTTCATTGGTGCTCCCTCGATTAACGGTAGAACCAGACAAGAGTACAATATTAATGTCATCGAGGTAAATGTTATGAGTTGAGATGAGCCAGGGAAATTTTAGGAAGTTGTTGTCCATTGGAAGAAGGTATCATAAGATGACATTTTCCAGAAAAGCTACTAATAAAGGCGGATTGGACAGGATTTTTCTGTCTTCGATAGAAATGGTTAATTAGTAGTCCTGATTGGCTAAGTTGAACGAGGATGTGTGTATTCCCAGATGAATTTCAGGGTTTTAATATGGTTCTCGTCGTGCACTTAATGAGGAAAACGAGAATTTAGCTCCGGAAAAAAAATATAAGACTTCTTTGATTGTCCTAAAGAGCGTTTGTGGGAAAGTGAGGACGCGAAGAGAAGAGTGATTCGACTTCATAGGGAGGTGCTTTATTGATGAACGTATTCATTTTAAATTCATACCTCAATTTTTCCTTGAGTTCAGAAAATGATGGTGCATATTATATATGATGCATGGATTGTAAAGATTGAGTACAATATTTCGTTATATGAATGAATTCATATTTAGTTGTTTGTATGAGAAAGAAACCATGTAGTGTGAGATTTGAAGAAATTATGCTGGTACAGATTGTGTATATATCTAAGTTTCCTGTCTTAAATGATTTGTGTCATTGTGGCTGAGAACTGATTTTTCTTTGGCTGAAAGTGTATGCCAATGAATCGCTAATCAGCAAAGTAAGGTTGTTAGGTCAAGGGGTGGAGTCCATTAATTTGTGTGTAATTAAGTTGTGAATCATTTCCAACTGAGAATCGATGGTGTAGCATTAGAAACGTGTGTCGACAGATAGATCAGCTGGTAAAGTTATAGCCTCAGTGGGGCAATAATAATGTCTGAGAGGCTGATTATATCATAGTTAGTTGGAATGAGAGAGCACAAGAAAAGACATAAACTTTGGTTAAAAAAGGCCCTGAGCGTGTATTAGTTGCGAAATGACCATAGTTCTGTTGAATTTCGATAGACGATATCTGATGTAAAGAGTGAGCATATTGTTTATAGCAGGAGAAGAAAAGGCTGACTGCAATTAGTTTGGGTTATCTATTCGATTTTAAATGAAAGAAAATAGATCCACCGCTGTAGTGCACTGTTGAAAGAGTACAGTCAGCAAACAAGAGGTTGATGACTCAAAGGGGCTAAAGAGGATGAGAAGGAAGTAGACGGAAACGCCGACCTATCACCAGCAGTGATTTGGAATGAACCGGAAGGTGATACCGTCTTACCAGCAATCTGAGTTCGATCGGTCACTCGATCGTATGATGAAATTAGGCATATCAGTATCGGCCAATTAAATGTCGCATAATTTTGTAAATCTATTTCATTTTCGATTTCATTTTGCGTATGTAATTGATTCAATTATTTCCTTTTACTTACCGCGTCTCGTGTACTTTTATTCTGCAGATCTCTGTTATTCCATCTATAAAATTCGCATTTTATATTACTGTTTACTCGATCCGGGAAATATCACCGTGGTGGACCATCTCCTAGATATCGATAACCAAAACCCATAAGGAGAGGGCGGTACCACCCATTTCCACCACCTTCTGACACCTGGTAAGAAATGAGATCCATCGATAGGTAAAGACTGCAATGTTCCGACTGTCACATATCCCCAGACTAGATCTGAGATAAATTTTACACAATGAAGAGGAACATTAATAAAGCCGCACTAGACTCCTTGAATAAGGACACTTTCAACTGAGGAAAACTTATCAGAAAAGGCAAATTACCTGATAATAAAACACTTTGAAAAGCTCATATGTCCCTTAGCATTTTAGTAGCGATAGGATTGGCATAATAATCCATGAGAGAAATAGAACCATAATACACTAGTGGTTCTTAATTCTCCATAATAAAATCAAACTGAGGTTTGTTTGACCCAACTAACGTATTGCTTTCAAATACATGACCGTGACCTTGACATCTTAGAAATGTGAACATTTGGAATAGGTATGTATTGATTATGCTGCTTACTTTTCAACTTGTAATCATAAGAAACATCGTGCACCTTCTTGCAATAGGTGCCCACAGGAAGAGATAAAGATTTCTGATCAGTCTTATCAGAAACTTGATTTCTAAACGTTGTGCCAGATTGAGACATGGAAGTGCTTGTATCAGACTGAAATAGTTTAGTGCCAGAATTTTGGTGAGTGGAAGACTTACAGCAAAAGAAATTCTTTGAGATAAGGAATACTCGTCACCTGTACGAGCAGCGTTTTCTAAAGTTACGACCTTGTGCTCCTCAAAGTAAGATTATCATCATAAGGGACACAAATCTTGAACTCGTCAGCTAATATGAATTGCATAATGTTACCGTAGTCTTTATCAACCTTTGAAGAAGAGCACCACCAACCAAATTGTTGTGCTTTTTCTCCATGCAAATTTGAGATAGGTGTGGTCAGTTGCTTTTCTGCAGTTCCTATAAACCTCTCGAAATTTGTCAGGTATCAGCTCATAACCATTCAAGATATATTCCTTACCCACATCATAATCAGCACTTTGTTGCACTGACCGTGAAATGTAAATATCACGAACTCTGCAAATAAGCACACTTTTTAACAACAGAGCCGAACGCAACTTTGGCCATTTCATATTTTCAGAAAATTATTTCGAAATGCGGAAAATATTTATCTACTTTTTCGTTTAAAGGCGGGTACTAAACCTAATATTTTTGGTACCATCAGAACTTTAATTTGTTGTAATGTAGTGCTTTTCACTGTCTATCTCTTCTTTTAATGTAGAATGAAATTCCCTTTCTTCCTTTTCTCTTTCTCTCTATATTTCCCTCTCTTCCATTAACAAATTGTTTCTTTCTCATCCGCTCTCTTTCCTCTTCTGCAACTACATTTGTCTCTCTCTCCCCCTTTCTTTGATTAGATTTGTTTCTCCATTTTTTCTTTTTTGGAAGCTGCATCTTCTTAACTCTAGTCCCATCTTGTGATGTTTTAATGTTTTCAATATTTTAATGTCATGTTAGAACTAGACAGATACTTAATTATCAAAACCAAAGCACTCCTATCCAGAACATTCTTTTCCATCAGACATAGGTCCAAAAGATATTTTATTTCTTGCTTCGTTAAAAAGTTTATTGTCTGTCAAGCTGGAGTAATTAATCCTTTTTCAAGAACTCTAACCGTTCCTGTGTAGTATTTAATATAAAGTTCTCCACTCTAAATGACATTGTAAAAGGTTGTTGGTTGCACTGTTGGTTTCGCAAATATTTAAAATAAGAACTGGGACTTAGAGAAGTGAGAAACAAAGTGAATTTAAATTACTAAAACAAGGTTTTCTGGAAAATATTAGGAAGAACCTCGAATTACGAATGAGTCAAGTTGTAAATAAGATATACTGAGTATTTCCGATAGATGTTTATGAAATTAATTTGCTTCTGAAGTTTAAACAAATCCTCAAAAAGCCACATACAGATTTTTTCATCTTCTTATTACACAGAAATTCGGAACCGATAAATCGTTATACATTGTCGTCGTCATAAACAAAAGATTACTACACATTTAAATGGATTTAAAACAAATTCATTTAGTACACATTAAGTTCTGAACGATGATGTTTCAGATTTAAATTTACATTAGACATGCCGTTGAAAAGCCAATATAGTTAGTCATCTTCTTATGACACTTAACCGATGATTAATATTAGCGGAATTTGACGACTAATAACACAATTATGTTTCGTCAAATTTCCATTTAGAATTATCGATTCTGCTACAATTTTATTACCTAACAATTTATTCAGACATACTTGCTCTGTCGTTCGAAACAGCTGTTTAATCAGTATTTCCAATGAACACACCCAGATTCAAGCTAATTTGGTTCTTTCTGCGGCGTCCCGGCGTAGATATTTCTATACGCAGGGAATCGATATTTAAAAAGGCGTAAAAACGGGGGTATGCAATAAACTCAAAACCACCTTTGAGTTTTGTACTGTATCGGGAAAAGACGGCCTCGACGTTTCCTCATCAATCTAATTCTTTCCGTGGTTCAATGAAATCACTAATGTAGTGTTGTGTACATCATGATGATGGTTTTGTGTGGTTCACGCGTTGGACTCTTTAGCCAAAGGGTTAAACTTCCACCGTTGGATCATCCCAGATCGGCTTCCATAAATGTCCTTGGCCGATATAATTTTATTTTATTTGCCACGGAACGACATAAACATTAATGTGTCCCCTTTCCCTAGTTTCCCAAACAGTGAAGCACAGCATGACATTGACATCCTGGCATTTGAGTGCCTTTTCATCTGGTTTGTATGACGCTGTCATTAAACACACACACA
>JAECUM010077545.1:0-26775 GCA_016617855.1 Megalonaias nervosa
CCCAGTGCTAGACATCACTATAAACTGCCACACTGCAGACATCGTAGCGATATGACTGAAAAATTGTTAAAGCTACGTTAAAAATCATAATCACATCACATCACATTCCTACACCTTGAGGATGCAAGGGGTTTATATTGTTGATGCCGGCTTGTTCTGAAGTTAATCTATTTTTTGGAATTTAATAATTCATTCTCTATAAAACTAAACAAGTGCTTCATATTTATGAAAAGTTCTGGGACAAAAACATTCAGTGGAAATTTATTCTGGAATTCTAAACGGAAACATAAACTGTGATTCAACGAGGATCTGTTGCCATTAGTACAACAACCTCATCTGACGTCATCGCCTCCATATTGGAATTTCATCGAGATTAAAACCTGGATTCAATTAGAACTGTTTAGTGATAGGACTTATATTTTTCAATCCTAGGATTAAATTTTGGATTATATTCACAAACCGTAAGTCCTATTTCCAATTTTTACATTGTTTTCTAGGGAAATACATTATTTTGCTACAATATACAAAGCTTGTTGGTTTCACTCTTTTCTTTTGTTACTTTTGTACGAGCCTACACGTAACAATATATATATATATATATATATATATATATATATATATATATATATATATATATATATATATATATATATATATATATATATATATATATATATATATATACTTATTTACTGAGAGAGAGTTACAGCTACCGGTATTTGTCACGGTTATTTATAGTTGTGTTGGATAATAGATTAAATAATGGCCAAACAAAAACAAATCATTATCTGAGGGCAAAATGTATTCCAACGAAATACCGGAAATTTAAATTGAATTATGAGTTAGATTGTCCAAAAGTGCTGAGTTTCATTACCTTCTTCGACTAATGCTTGATGTGTTCTAATGGATGACGTCATTCTAAATGAGCTGATCTGCCACTGATCTAGAAGTATATTGATTCCACAATGAAATGAAGTAAAATGACAGATCTGTGTGCAGCATACTGTTACAAATTGTGATTATAAGCAGAGCTTTCGTTTCCGTCGTTAACTTTTTAAACGAAGAAAGACGCAGATAATATGTGTCTACCAATTATACTGCGTTAACCAGGAAGGTTGTTGGGTTTAACGCCATTTTTCAGCACAGGATAGGCTATACATGGCGGCCAGTATAAATGGAGGAGGTAGAACCCGGGAAAACCCCAGAAAGAACCACCGACTCAGGAGAAGCTACTGGCAAGCTTTCTCACATACCCACATTGGCCTAACCCGAGACTAGAACCAACGCAGACAGAGGTGAGATGGCAGTGATCCGTAAAGGTGAGCGCTCTAGACCACTCGACCACTCGGGGCCCCAACCAGGAAGGTATTCAGAGGAGTATTTCCAGTATGTCATACTGATCACATCTGTTACAAACGCTTAAAAACATGATTGAGACAATATTTAGGCAATCATATGGGAAAATGAGAGAGAGAGAGAGAGAGAGAGAGAGAGAGAGAGAGAGAGAGAGAGAGAGAGAGAGAGAGAGAGTTTCCAAACAAACGAAAAAACTCATCCCCTAACAGAGGGCTTTGAAATTTTATATGCAAATGCATTTCTTATAAAACCTTCGCTTTATAGATTTATGATAGAGAAATAGAAGCAGCAAATGTCATATAATACTGTCTAGCGTCTGAATGCAGTGTAATATATAATTTTCAGAATGTAAATAATACCAGTTTTTGATATAATCCTGTGAGAATTGGGAACAATTTTAGTTATTATTTAAAGAAGCGCATATCGACAAATCAATGTGCACCTGCGATATTGTTAGAGTTATTGCCCTTTTTGGCCCGAGCCCGATGGGTTTATGACAAATATCGACAAATTACTGTCCTCGTAATATTTATTAGAGTTCTGTCTTTTTCTCTCGTACAGCCGTATGCAGCATATCACAGGATCTTGTGAACGGAACTAGATCCGCGGTTTTACATAGTTCGTTGTACTTGTTAATTACTAGTGTGATCATTTTACGATGCGCATTTGACAAATCAATGTGATCTGCAATTTTTATGTCGGAGTTAATTCCCCTTTTTGGCTTGTGGCTGGATGTAGTGTATGACATAATATTGTGAACGCATATTTTGGTCATCACCTGAAGATGCTCATATCGAGCAATCGCTGTGCGCAATTTTCAAGCATCTGAAGGCAATGTTAGATGGATTCCTGTGAACGAGATTTGTCTTGCAGCTTTTTATTGATCGCTGTTAATCTCATTTTATATTTAGCAATTATCTAAAGATTCGCATATTGACAAGTTTCTGTGCTCACGCCATTTTTGTAAGAGTTAGTGCCCATTTTTGCCTTCCATTTGGTTATAATATATGACAGAATTTTATGAATGCAAATACCCCCATTTTTTTTTTTTTTTTTTTTGTGGATTGCTCTAATCATTGATAAATATCATGGTCTTCACAAGATATGGATACTGATCAATCGTTTTACGCATCAATATTCAGACGAGTTATATACTTGCTTTTAACTATTGACACATCTCTATAGTGATAGAGTTGCGATGCGGGATAGGGGAACATATAATTATGTGAGGACATTGCTCACCAGTCTTTTTCAGGTGCATTAGTCGTTTTAATTTATTAAATTTCGACACCATCAGAATTAAGTTTATAACTCTGTAAAGCCCCGCGAAAACACTACCAACCATGGCAAATTACTGGCAAGCTTACTGACATACACACGTTGGCCAAGCCGAGACTCGAACCCAAGCATACAGCAATGAGATGCCAGTTAGCTGCAAAGGTGTGAGGCTTAGATCACTAAGCCACCCGAGGCCCTTTTTGGTGAATGTAATGCATCTTTTTGTGCAATCGATTAAAGCACCACCCACCCCCCCAGGAAAAACCAAATCAGTCTGTTCACAAAATTACTTCCAGAAATTTTTTAAAAGATTGCTTACATTTGCAATGTAAAATTAAAGAGTTTAAGTCTCAAGTCCCAGGAAAGAAAGCAGCTGCATTTATGACCGACTTTGTGGAATCGATGTTAGATGAGTTGACACGGCAGTGTGAAGCTTAAGATCAAGATTGTTTGGGACTTTTCATTACTCCCAACAGTTTGGATCAAATTAAGTACAACTGCAGAATTATCTTCTTTCAAAATTTGGACAAAATTCAACAAGTCCAAAAATCCAATGCTGTATTTGACAACCAATAGAGCATCCAAGCTTCGTGTAAAACGAATTTCACCTCCTTCTGGAATCGAGAAAAGGAAAAGCGTTTTATATGTGGATCAGCTTGCCACTAACAAACGAAATTGGGTCAATATTAATAATGACCATTATCAGATGTGTTCAGTCATAGAATTTGTGGTCGCTCGAGTTCATGTATAAATATCGATTGCATCAGAATGGAAAATATTATGGATGAACATTAGCAAATCCCTAAAACGGAGAGAAGTAGAGACTCTTTTAGAAATAAAAGGAAGCATTTCGAACGAGGCTGTGTTTGGACCTCATGAAATGTAGAAATTCCAACCTGCGGACACCATGTTAGTGCAAGTAGCAGATAGCCACACGTTTGTTGAGGCAAGAAACCCTGTCGTAAGTGTGGTCAAATCGAATTATATCATCAATGTTGCATTCAGAGACATAACAAAGGATTAGGGATTATTGGATCACCAGCACAAGAAAAAGCAATCAAGATCATAGCGTATCTTTTATATTATTTTCTTTGAGTGTTCTCCGTGTGTTTTAGATCTCACTGACGACATCTAGAAGGTGAATATTTACGACAACTATCGTCAATACGCTACATTGATTGCTCACAATTTCTCGGTATCTTTGGAAAACAATTTCCGAACAAGGAACTGAATTTCCAGAAATGACTGTGAAAGGAGTGAAAATAATTTATGTGAAAGTGGGAACGTATAGTTGAAAAATTCCATGAGTTATTTGGCTATGTCTTTGAGTAAAATGCCTTAAACGTTTGGACTGACAGAAACTGGCTAAATTATTTTTTCCACTCTTATTCAAAAACGAAGACAATCGATATGTCGTGCTCCCGCATTTTCCTAACCCTAGTGGTGTGCAAACAGAACTGCGAGATGCTTTCTACACTTGGTACCAATCCCACTCTTCAGGCCCTTTTAATTTTCAAAAGTAATTGTAAAATACTGAAGGTTCGATTTGGACAATTTACTGCTTTGATATAGAAAATTTCGACAGTTATTTCTTGATCCCATAGGTCTCGATTCATTAAACAAAAACTAATATTCTTCAAACAATTTATGACAAAGAACAAACTAGCGAGTATACCACCTGACGCGCATCAGTCTGTCCGCCGTCGACATTCAGCCAATGCTTTGAGTTGGTCACATCACATGTCTCTGATTCAAGACAAATGGATACATCAGCGCAGAAACGGTGGAGAAAAAAAATTGGTGCTTATTCCACATATTGTAGTGATACGGAAAGACTACGAATCGTGTACTAATTTCAAGGATGTTTATTTAACAGATGACTGATGTGGTCTCCTCGCCGGGAACTAAAAAATCCTCTGACATGGAATATTTGTAGGAAAGAAACTTGCCAAAAAACGCCAGAATCTTCAAATTTAAGGATATTAAGTGGTTGAAATGCAGGAACACGACAATAATCTACGTTTAAAAACAGATCGGGAATTTGTAAGCAACGATTAGGACTTCGACATGATGGACAGTTTGACAGTTTGTTTGCACGACGAACCAATCCTACAAACTTGTTGTACAAAGCCGACGAGTCTCAAGGGAAAAGAGAAAATATTTATATGTGTTATGTTTCTAATATACTTGGGTGCGTAAATATGCCCCATTTGCTACCGGTTACTCCTCCTTGAAACTTTGACAGAGCACGTTGATCTGGAAGACATATGTTAGTACGAAAGGTTTGATCAAATGCAAATTTCTTCTACCGATGAACTTGTGCGTCCCCCTTGTTACCTCATCATTGCCTCAGAAAACTTTCTTTCCTACGTGTTCTCAAATATTTTATCAACAGCAACCTTGTCGTTACCATGACCCAGATTGCTCCTTGACAGAAACGTGTCTGAGTATCGAACTGTTTCATTCTCCAGATCGTAGGCACCAGTTGTTAAAAGCTGTTGAAATTCGGCACTTTCCTACCACAGAACAATACAAACAGGACGACGACTGGAGGTCAAGGATTCTTTTTCAGGCTCTGCCAGCGAGTTTCGGAATTTGAAACAAGAAGACGTAGCCTATCCTTCCTGGCCTTTGGTGTTGTCACACTCCAGAAGAAAATGATCAATTCAAAACATAATACGGATCCCGAGAAGGCATCAACTTTGAAAACGTGGAACTGAATTGTTTGTGAGGAAAACTCCTCAACGTACGATGTTGCCTAAATCCGTATACTTGGTGGATCCAAGTCAATAGTTTCAGCTTATCGACAATGAAGGAAAACTCATCAAACAAGTCGAAATCATACCTCAAGATTTGATTTTGGTTAATTATGAAGAGGCTATAAAGTTTGTTCCACCCGATGAGCTTGGCAATGTCATTCTTGCTGCTTAAGTGGCAGCCAATGCCCGTTTAAAATTTTACTCCGTGTTGGAGCATTTAGTTGCACTAGTTCTTTACATTGTCACTGATAGCTGCATGTACATCGGTCACCCTCGCATTGAAGACAAATGTTTAGGAGCTTGGACTGGCGGAGATTGCAAACAGGCTGTTGTAATTTTTCCCCAGTTGTGGATATAATGATTATGGTTATCGGTACTGAGATAACAAAAGATAACTTTAAACAAATGTAAAGTAAAACGACTGACGCAAAGTTATTATTCGAGTCAATTGTTGAACTTTGTCGTGTAAAAAGAAGCCTTAAAGTCAGGTTAAGATAAATCGTTCGTGTCAGAACGGTTGACCTTCACAAGACAGTACGTTTGTGAGATTATCAAATCAGCAATCGACCCTCGGAAAAAACGTATAAAACCGTTTACGAGACATGAGTACGACTTCCCGATCACATCATTAATTACCCACCCACACATTGCACGGCTAGCTGGGTTAGCGCATTTTTGTATTGACGCTTGCATTTTCAAATTTATTTACCGACCCGTTGTAAACTCCTGCTGGTCGTCCCCTCTCTGCTGCTGTTTCTCTCAACCAAAAATTTTATCGAGACCTACACGATACCTGGACCGAGGATCATGTAAATTTATCGTGATAAATCCATGAGGAATCGCTTGCGCTTTTGAGAATAAGTTTCTGAATTTAATGACATCCATGTCTCCTGAACACCAAGTCTGATGGATGTTTCTTAGTGTGTGGGTATCGACTCCATTAAACACAACTAAAATATTGCAGTTATCTCTGATCACTCTAGGTATTTGTGTATATCGCTGAGTAAAATATATAATATCGGTGTTTTTGTGTCTCCCTCGGGAAAATATCAGAGCTGGATTTGATTGTTTGTCCAGCATCACATCATCGTATGCTACGAGATTATTAATACATCCATCGAGATCATCTACAGATGGAGCATAATCAATATCGGCGATGAAGTCAATAATATCATTACCGTCCTCGTCCAACAATTTTACATTTTCATTAAAGTCTTTAAGCACGTTGTAGCATCGCTAATCATCTACAGATGGTGCCACTAAATACAACTTATCCCACTTGAGCCATCTCATTATCAGGTTAAGCAACAATTGCTTCTTACCAGACCCAAATGGACCTATGATAATTGCTCTGATAGAATTCGATAGCGCTGGATGCTGCTTGACTGGCTCTTGCTTTTGTGTCGCTGAAAAATCAATAATATCCATATTGTAGGAATATAATAAATAATATGAATTTATATTGTGTTCCACGCAGAGCACCCACCCCCACCAGTGGATTAAAAACAATAACAACGCGGAATAAAATGCGTGCACTTACAGACAAGTGTGTGAAATGTGGTACAAGCAAATACAGATTTATCTGTCATGAAACAGGAGGAGATATCGCCTGCTTCACTGGGAAAATAACCAGGAGCTCCATGGCAGAAGCATCTTCCTGGATATAATTATTGTGGTCCTGGAATCAGACTTGATATCCGACTTGACGAGAAAGATCAACCAAGACCCGGAGTGTATCCAAGACATGCGATTGATCAAGCGTACCACGTTCATAATGTCGCGTATAAAAATCCAGATTTACAACAACGACATATTGCCGACGTTAATTGATTCAAACTTTAAAGTCTGTAAAAAATAAATCTCTCAGAGAATCGCTTGCTAATTGGCTGGTAAGATCTGCGATGAAAGGTAAACTAGTGCTAGGGGCCGGTAATTAGTCAGCCGATTATTATAATAATAATGGACTCGAATTATTATAGCCCAAGAAGATATTGGAGAGGTAAAGCAGCGATTAGTAAACTTGCTGTTTCAGCAGGTGTCGAACGTTCTGTTGCTGAAAATTGGTTAGCACGACAGGCAATATAGCAAATTTATATCCCACCGCCTAAAAAAGTTCAGTACGCACATTTTGATGTTAGCACCCGCAATGAAGTTCATCGGGCAGATACAGTGTATTTTGTTTTTACCGCATGATACTATAAAAACTCGTCGACGTCAATCACGCACATACAAATGCGTATTGATTGTCGTTGACGTTGCAAGTAGATATAAAGAAGCAGAACTACTATCAACAAAGACAGCAACTGAAGTTGCATCTGCGTTTGAACGAATTTGTCAACGAGGACCATTGCGATGGTCACAGTTGCTACATGTTGATCCTGGCAAAGAATTTCCTGGTGCGGTAACATCTCTGATGAAACGACATAACGTCAAAATCAGACGCGATCAAGCAATTGTTGAGCGATTTAATCGAACACTTGCTGAGCGATTGTTTGGATATCAATATGCGCAGGAAATATCCTTGAGCAAAGTTCAGGCGGATAAGAGATCTCGTGGATGGGTTGCAAGACTACCAAGTGTGATAGCTGCGTTAAATAATGAAATTACTAGTGGAATTTCTTTGAAACCTAACAATGCAGTCTCGAAGAAACACATACCAGTAAAACGACGTGACTCTTTCTCAAAACAACCAGTATTAGGTAATGTTACTGTCAGATATTTATATGAACCTGGTGAACTTGAAGGTGGTAAAAAAGAGCGACTGATCCTATTTGGAGTGTGACCACACATAAAATTTCCAGCGTGGTAAGATCCACGGGAAGACCTGCAATCTACAGAATATATTCAACTGCTCCTCAACGTGGATTTGTAAGTGAACAATTACAAGTAATTCCTGAAGATAGGCAATTAACAACGCCTTTACTTTTGTGAATGATTATTGACTAGCAATGGCGATTACACTCAAGACAGGTCAGCATCACATTTTCGCGCGTATGACCGAGACTACTATTAATTCTATCCACGGTAAACTGTCGTGGGTTATTAGGAAAATACTGCCACAACATTACTGTGTTACAGCAAGCACAGTGATTATTTTATTGTTGTTTCAGTGTTATGATATATTCAATATCAAGATTGAAGTCAGGGGGTTTTTTTTGGTCACACTGCTGATAACTAGTTAATTCATTCCTTACTGTATCGTTGTTGATTTCCTGAGTTTGATTATTATTACGCAGTCTATGATAACCCTCCGTAGCTGAGACATTCTTCTAACTCTCGACACCGCTAGATAACCTGAATTCGATCCAATCATCGACAATCCAGATATTTGTATCGGAAATAGTTAATCCTTGTGACGAATGAATCGTTATAGCATATCCTAGAGTCCATGGAGATTTATCCATCGTTAACGCGCTCTCAACAATATTAACAGGAACAGCAACAATATCATTTAATACAAATTTTTGTTTCTCATTAGTTCCAGGAATCTCAAGATCAATATTTTATTTACGTGTGTCTGCTGGGCGATAACATAATGGTACAGGTAGATCTGAAAACGTTTCTTTATGTAACAGAAATAATTGCTGCTGAAGCGAATCACGAACTATCTTCCCACTTGCAACTATCAAATCAGCAAGTCCCCACGTATTCCAAAAATCATTCACAGGAGTTTTTGAAATTACTTCACTCATTTTATCTGGTTCAAGTCTGATTACCTTTTAAACTCTTACAACGTTGAATCAATAGCTCTATGATCATCAATTATTTCCTCATAATAATCTACGAACTTTTTGCAGCCGTTCATGCGGAGATCATTTGACAAAAGGTGGTGGTTGACCATGATCACCACACATGATAACAGCCGTATTCCGAGTCAATAATCAATCAAGAAACATTTTTAATAAGTCAACTGATACCGTGCATATTTCATCTCAGATAATAATTTTAGGAATCTATTTCTCACCCATTCGTTCAGGTTTCCACGCATCTGCCTTCCATCGAAAGGAACTGTGATAAGTATGAGATTTGACACCTCTATCCTTCATCTCTCTGGCAAGCCGGTGAGTTGGAGTTAGTACAATTATGTCAAGATTTCGAAATAATTCAATCGCGCGTGTTGTTTTACCAGAACCTCCAGGTCCATTGAGATAAACGGTTTTGTGTCTGGCCACAGGATCATATACCGATGGTGCTGATAATGGTTGTAACATCTGTTTATTTTTGAAATATGTTTCCTTAGATTCCACTTCGGAGGATTCAGAATAACTAAGTATCTTTTCTCCATTTATTCTCCATTCGTCAAATGATACATCAACGCCGATATGTAATTCATTTAGCAATCCTGCATTTTCTTTATTGATATAAAATGAATCTGTGGTGACTCTAACCGCGGTATCAGGAAATCTGTTTATCATTGATAATAAGTTTATCAAAACGTACGCGAGCATCGAAGATCTTAAATCAGTGAACTGTGGTGAGTCACCATCAATGTAGCTCACAATTGCTCCTAATTTGGCTCCGTCCGATAAGTTAACATTACTTCGACTTACAGATATATTTTTCTCTGTTGTATCAGCGATTATAAAATCGAGCTCAGCATCGTCGATAATTAATCTTGTACAATGTCGTTTATGATCATATGATCCTCCTTGTGTAAATTTACCAATTATTTTTCTGCCAAGATCTTTTGCAAGTTTAATTTCGTATTCTACAGCATCGGGATTCTTATCGAAAATAGATCTCTCAGCGACAGGTAGCCAGACTTGTTTTTGTGGACGATACGATATTATTGCTTCACTCACAGTTAACGATATTAATATTTTTGCATCAATCATGTATCGTAATAAAACTATTGGAGCCCAACCACGTTTAATAAAATGATGACCAAATCAAACATCGACAATCGGATGAAGGTTTTCCGATCCAAACTCGAATGGGTCAATACATGCAAATCCAGTTAAGTCAAAATCTGGGCAAGGGTCTATTTATCGCAACTCTGGTCATCTCGTGTGTTGGATGTCCAAATCTGTTGAAGCACTCAGAACACTCTACCATTCCAAGAAAACTTCCAGGATAACATGCAGCCATATCAACTGAGATGATATCCTTATAATCGTATTTTGTATTCCTAAATCCGCCGTGTCCGTATTCGACACAACTACGTTGTATATCTTCAAGAAATTCCAACCGTGTTGGCTTCCATGAATTCTTCTCCAGGGCAAAATGAGCAGCAACTGACGGAACGTGACGCAATTACTGAGTAATTGTTCGATAACATCAGTATCGTTCATGTATTTCATAGCAATCTTTGTCATCTCGCCATGAAGAGATTTTGTATGATAAATATCTCCATTAGGCCATACAAACTGATCATAATAGCTATACTCGTAACTTTGAAACAACCACATGGACAGAGGGTCACTTTTACTAATATTTCTGATAAATTAGAACATATCACCGTCATAAAATTTAACAGTTCGAGTTCGTTAAAATAATGTTACGTCCGACATCCACGCGTGAGTGTTATGATCAACGATCTCTATCGGAGCTCCTTTCGAATTGTACTTCGATTCGTATAAAACATCTTCGCCGTTATTGGGAATTTTATTTTTTTTCCCCAGCTCATCAAAGTCTTTGATAGGCGCTCCAGTATCTTTAACTGTTCCTACCCACTTATTTATTGTTTTACGTCGTAAATCCGTTAAACCGTTTCCTCGTTTCGCGTTTGTGAAATGTTCTATAACTCTTTCAGCAACACAATTCAGCGTCGAAAGTTTCATCGGCAGGAGGTCATCAACGCTAGGCTTATCATTCAGCGGATATATCGCATAAATAACTATCGTCACAGGGTATACTCGCTCATAATATGGTTTGCTGATCCCCGTCAGTATTCCTGGTTTGGAATTTTTACTTAATGTAACAACATTCCTAGCATGGTGTGATTGTCGAACAGGGTCACGTTTGTCATGGACAATCCATATTGCGTCATCGTCTACCACGGCGGTATCTACCGCTGCTATAAATTTTATTCTAAAAATATATCTTTGTTCGTGGAGATAATTAATAATTGTCCTTGCTCGCTGGTCATTCATTGTATCATTAACGTTTTGCATAATTCAAAATGTTGGCCATACATGAGCCGTAACATCGTTGCGAAATTCTATCTTGGCTTCACGGATACGATTGATTAGAGTCTGATTCGTCGAATCAGGATCAACATCAACCAGAGCTCGCCTCGGCAAGTTATTCTGTCAAGATCAAATCTACACTGAGAGGGTTTAATCTCAGATAATCTCGTAAATTCCTCCGTATTATAATTAAGGCAAATATATATTTAAATTAAACTTCAAAACAATTATATAATGATTCAAGCAAAGAATAATCGTAAGTGGTTGTTGACTGGATCTGCAACTCCTTGTAATCGGGCTTGTGTAAATGAATTCTGTGGATATCACATGCGGAGTGTGCGACGAAGAAGTCTAGGACCAAAGCCGTTTTTAAACTGTAACGTCGGAGTCAGAGGTGAAATGCAGTTGTGTGTAGAATGCGGCGATAAAAATACAGATCTTTGAAACGATATTATGATAAAAAAAATGATGGTAATGAATCTCCGATTAAAAAAACGCCGAAGACTCTCGCTATATTTTCACGCTAAAATATTTTTTTCTAGTAATAAAATAATATTTAGACAAATAATATTTACTATATAAATGGAACAAGGAAATAACGCCGATGAATTTGTAACACATCCTATCATCAAGAATTATGAGGCATCGCATGCTGGTGTGATTAGGAACTGTCCACAAAAAAAACCCCAGTCAGTTCCATTAATAAAGCTCGTTATCTCATATTCTGTGCTAGGGGAAAATATATCTCTGTCACAAATTTGTGCATAAATGTATTCACGGACTGATCAAAGATGGATTAGTAATTGATCATATTAGCGACCAAAAACTCGATCATTCTTTGAATAATTTGCATCTATTACACGAATCAGAATTGTAAATTTGGAGGTACCGGTAAATATAATAAATCTGCAAGAGCGGTTATATCTGTAAATACAGAGACATGGGAAGAAATAGAATTTCAGTCGATATGTGCAGCTATTTCTGCGTTTCTCCAGCTTCGGTACAACGTGTCGCAGATAATATAACCAGATCAATATTTTCAAAGAAATATAAACAAAACATAATATTTAAGTACCTAGCGGCATACGCCATCACTTTTGAATTTTACTGTGAAGTAGAACAGTAAAATACTAACGGAAATAACTCTGTCAAGTAAAGCTTCTCCAATGGAGAGATTAAAGTGTAACCTCGCTTATGTTTTGTAACGACTTACGCTTATAAATAGAATTTTTTTTTTTTTTTTTTTTTTCAAAAAATATTATCCTTGTTTTTCTGACCTTGTCAGGTTCTTTGCCCCCTCCCAACTTTGTCAGGGAAAATAGTTAAGACAAAAGAGAAAAACAGACAAGCCATGCCTCTTAGGTGAGCTGTTTTTGGATTTCCAAGTATTGATGACTTTATATATGATGAACAACGAGGTGGGTGCTGATTTTGCACTCTCCCGGGGTTTGATTTGGGGGAAAATGTGCATAAAATTTGAAAATTATTACTGTGAGATGGAAAACAGGAGCTCCCCGCCTCGTGGTAAAAGTAGACAGCAAGGGTGATAAGCTTTACACAGATCAAGGAAGAGAAATAGCCTCATGAAGGGTACTCCATTAAAGGACATTCAGAAAGAATTGTCAGACAGAACAAAATGACTCATTGAAGTGTACCCCATGAAGGGACCCCACGGAACGGCAAAACTGGCAAATGAAGGGACCAAATAGAACGGCAAATTGCTCATCACTCTTACTGTTTGTTTTTTGTTTTTATTTTAGACAAATATTTATTATATAATGAATTCCAAAAATATTAATACAATTATTTCTGCGATTAAAAAATTACATGACGATGATATAGAACTTTCTGATCAACTTGATCCTGAAAAAATCACAAATGATTTCAAAATATTACAAGAAAAAAAAATCCGAAGGAAGATACACTAGCAACCGAATAGAGGTTTATTAAATTACTCAAACAGGCAATGAAACAATCACTAGTTCATGTCGATGATATAGACATCCAAATATTCGTTTGACTCGCACTGGCGATTGAGAAAGTTAGATCAGAGTTATCACGCGAATGTGAAACAAAAAAGATTATGAGTTCACGTGTAAGACAGTTGAAAAAATGTATGTACGATTGTAAACACCGTGACTTTGTCAAGGGAGATTGTGAAAATGAAAGTCGTGACAACGTCACTGGCGAAAGTGAAAGTTGTAATATCTAAACAAAGTGAAAGTTATGACACAGTTCAGATTTTAAGAATTCCATTTTTATTTATAATGTTTCTTGATCAGTGGCAGGAAAATATTCTTGGTCAATTTTATTATAAGAAATATTTTTATTTTTGTTACATCAAGAGAAAGATCTTATTTTTTTAAAATGATTTTTGGTCAATTTTCATTGATTTTTTGACAGTTTTCACTGATTTTTCATTGTTTATTAGTCTGATTTTGGAAATTTTGAGGGCAAAAACACGACCCCGTTTCTAATTGATTCTATTAGAGAAATTAAAAAATCAATAAAAATCAGTCAAAATACTGTTAAAAATCAGTAATAATCAGTGAAAGTTCTGCTAAAAATCAGTAAAAGTTAGTCAAAATTCTGTTAAAAACCATCATTTTTCAAAATCGGACCGAAACAATGATTTTATTTTTTATTTTTATTCTGATTCGATATTAGGAGATTTCACAAAAATCAATCATGTCATGATCTAGACATTGCAGATCTACAATCATACGAACGTGAAGATCTTACGATTTCACATACAAACTTATTATAAGAGATTCATCTTTTAAATCTAGAAGGTGTCCGTTCTGGTCAGTAAGACTGAGATGTATCTGTCATAATAACGGATTATGACATCGTAGATAAACCGGATTGACAGGTACTGACACAATCAAATCTCCAGGGGGAACTTCAGGGGTAAATGCGTAAGAATATATCCCTGCTGTGCCTCTTTGGTTCTTTCAAGATCTACTTGATAACTGCCATCGATCGCATCACATACAAGTTATACAGATATAGTTGATGTGATGTTGACAACACCCGGTGATACATGACGACCACCACCGTCTGGATCATTGTTACGTTTGAGAATACCTGCAGGAGGGGATATTTTTCTCCAATGATATCACTGACGGTTTTTGTCAACTCATCGGTGTTAAATCTTGGTATTATGAAATTTGGTAATTCTGCTATTGTGATCGAGTAGTGTCTGGGAAACAGCTGCTTAAATGTTGTCGTGTAGGGGAGGTGCAAATCGACGAAATCATCTCCAGTAGCTATCACTGTTTCAATAATATTATTATCATCAAAATCATAATGATAGAAAGATTTAGAATGCTTCCTAAGTTTTGGACCATCACTCGCAGTAAAATATTTTTTCAGGATCCACTGGATTGCCCTCCAGGTCAACAATCATTTTGGGTAGATCGATCCATTTCCATGGATTAGTTTTTCGATACTCTGGAAGGGAAGAAAATATTCGTTTGTCTGAAACGTAATCGGACCGTTGAGGCTGCGGTGGTGCTGAAGGTGCTGGTGGTGGCACTTCCGGCAATACTAATACAGTTCTGATCAATGATTGATATATATCTACGCTGTAGTCAGGCGTTGATATTTCAATAACGGCTGATAACGTTGGCTCGTGAACCGTAATAGCGATCTTGGATTCTTTTCTTGTGATAGATTTAATCCTGCGTTGGAATTCACTATTGATTTCTTCGACTTAATAACTGCCCGTAGGAATACCAACAACTTGCCAATCGGAGGTTCCATCAGATTTATTTTTATATGCAAATACCAATGAATTATTTGCTTGCAACCCACCGAACGACTTTGATCCAATATTTTTCCAGCTGTAATATACTCGCAATTGTGTAACGCTATTTCTTTGGCTGGAATTGCCATTGGAAAGCTAACGTCAAACTCAAGCTTGGATGAGCTCGGTGATATCATCGAGGTTGTTGGTGGTGTTGTACTAGCGACGATTTGTTCTAGCAATTCTTGCGACATTATTATTTAAGTCCTGATTTTATATGTCGGTGACGGTGGTGTCTGCCTACGGGTTTGGATTTCCAGTTGCTTCATGATAAACCTTAATGATTTCTGCGAATTCCTGATCTGATATTGCTCCATCATTGACCCCTGATGATATCAGCGATGATAATTTGGCGTGCGCTTGTGTTGCCGCTGATAGCAACGTTGTGTATTCATGCAATTTATCAGCCGCACACGTAGATATTTTTTTGCGATGATATTAAGAATACCAGAAACACAGGTTATAACTGTAACACCAATTCCTATTACTGGTGCTATTATATATGTGGCAGATAATGATCCGATTATAGTTGCTGTTTCAGCGACTACGGCGGATACAGAATATATAATTATGTCAGTAACAACGACACGTCTGCGGTAATTTTTTTATTTTTTTTTTATTATTTTTTTTTTGGTACTGTATACGTATCAATGATATTTTTCAGTTGGGTCTGCCACAAACACACTTGCTCGTATCTAAAACGTTGAACGTCAATCGATTGGTTCATTATGTAAATTACTAACACTCTACGCGTAGGTGGTATATTAGCGACGAATTCAAATCGCCAATAATACAACACGCCGAGATCTTTTCCATCGGGTTCCACCACGAAGGTTTCCTCGACGTTTTGCTCCAATATCACTAACATAGATCCAGAAGATCCGTGAACTTGATAACGCCGTGAAATTGTGGTAGATATTCTAAATGTTGTAACGCCGATTACTGAGAACCTGTACATGCCGGTAACCTCAGCGCGATGTTTGATGGATTTATTAAGTGGTGTTCATAATGCTGATCCAGACGCTACTGTATGTACTATATCATCGGTAATCTTTTTGATGTCAGAGAGTTTAATCCTGACGACTCTTGGCTTTCCAAAGAAATAATCAGCGATTCTCTTTACGTTTTAGCGAAAATCCAAAAACGTGTTTACATGACTAGCATATTCAGATCTAAACGTGGCCAATCCATCATTGGTTGTCATTAACGAGGTCATCATCGGGATGTTACTATTGTCGACGTATTTCTTCGTTGCAGCGTCATCGTTTGATTCTGGTTCTCCAAGACCAGTAATTTTATTTTTAGCCATATTGAGAGAACCAGTCATGGCATCGCCAGTTTTAGCAAGATATTTACTGATCTCAGTTCTGATCGTGGAGTTGTTGCTGTCTACGTATTTTTTTGTTGCCACATCATCGTCTGACTTTTGTTCTCTCACATTAATAATTGTATTTCTGCTCTAGTTGAGATCGCTATACATAATATCTCCAATTCTTCTGATGCTTACAGCAATCTCTCCCATGGGTGTTAAAATTGATTCCTCCGAGTTTTTAATTTTACCGTTTTTAGCAAACACCACTAAGTTACGTTCGGTCGCACCTGGAACCCTCAGAATAATATCTGTAACGGGATATTGCTCGTCTTTAACCGTCCTTGGTGATCCTGAAAAAGAACAACTTCATTTTGGTCCACATCTACGATATGAAAAAAATAATCGAGCTCATCCTTGACCTGGTCAAGGATGAATAGTTGGATAAGTCACCTTGAGGTTTGCCCCGAATGAGACTCAGAGCAGATCTTCCGTAAATATCTACCATTGTATATTCACTAACATCTGTTGAAAACGTTGATGACGTGATATACTCGTGCACGACTTTATGAGGCGGTGTTCGGGACCTTGACACAGCGTCGAGCACAGCGACTACTTCACGGCCACATATTGGCGGATCCGTTATTGCCTGTGTTGATAATGTTGAATACTAAATCGGAGTGTTTTGAAGTCCGCCGACAAATTTTAAAAATTCTTTTGATGGAGCAGACCTATACGAATCAAAATAAACAACTCCACGTGGATCAATCGCATATGCCACCCAATGAGTACCTGGACCAGAACGAGATTAATGATACCGCTTTCAACACGGTTTGGTTGTTTTGGCAATTGATCACGCATAAAAACACCTCTAAAGTGTTTGATGTTTACTTTAGCAGCATCAAGTAAATCAAAATTGGACATGGGAAGCATGTTTAGCGAAATGTCCCGGGCAGTCCCAGACCTGAGCCGCTTGCGGCTTGACCGTACCATGAATGATGGGTTACTGGCAGTCTTAGACCCCGTCCTTTTTTTTGGAAGTCTTTAGTCCGTGACCTGTTGGTTTCTTTAATGCCATCCCAGCGGCAGTTCCAACAGCACCAAGTGCAGCTGCTTTTGCAACAGATGGGGCTGCAGCGGTTATCAACGCTGGTATAGCTGCAAGAAGTGGAAATATACCACCCGTCTTGGCAATATCTTTAATGGCACCCGCAGAAGGATTAAGTCTAACACCAGTCGCTGATCGTTTGGCGTCATTAAAGTGCCTGAGTTGACGTTCTGTCAGTGATAGTTTATTTGGTCCACCTGCGATCTGTGCTGATTTCAGTAATATTTTTATTCCGGACTTCTTTTTTGATACTGATTGTAGCTTTTTAATCTGACCAGGAGTCAGAGTAACACTAACATGATGATATGACATTATAATATCATGAGTGATTTAATTACTGATCACGAGTGATCCAGTTACATGTTTTCCACTGGGGCATCAATGACTGTTATTCGTGCACCAACACCTTCAAGCAACATTGTTTTATCTGAGAGTATAACAACGATTGCTCTGTAATTAGCAATAGCTGCTCCTCTTGCCACACGAGCTCGAAAGTGTATATCAACGACAGATTATCTACATAAATCCAGGTTTTCCAGCGAAAAGTAATAAATCGGATATAGCGTTGTAAAATCTAGTTGAGATATTTGTAGACCAGAATCAACATTTTTAATCACGTCCCATGAATGTCCTGAAACGATTATATGCACGTGCAACATGATTGTTATCAAAATTAATATATCCTCAGCTGGTTCTTGATGTTCATTTATTCTCAATGAAACTTCAGTAATACCAAGTTTGTCAAATATCATTATACAGTGTGTTTGTGAGTTTACTCGTTCAGTAATTTGGAAAGCAATAAATATATATCGCGGCCCAGAGACACCTTCCTGTGACACTATTTGCCATGTGAATAAACCATTAGTGGTACTTTGAACACTATATATGGTCATCGTCAACCATGACAATGTTGATTTACCACCTGAATCCAAAAAAAGAGCAACCGTTGTTCCTCAGCGAGTGATGGTATCATTGTTGGCATTCACAATGAATGTTTTGTCAGTATTACTTTAGCTGCATTACCAACATGGCGCCAGATTGCATCATCGTCGGTAGCCTTTCTTACAAGTACAATTGTATGCTTGGCTCCGAAAATGACCTTTCTGACGTTTCTACAAAATCCAAAGATATGTGACAGTAGAAGTGCACATGAAAATCTTCTACTTCCACCGTTCAGTATTGATCGACGTGCTGCGAATCCTAAGTAGAATTCTGGATTAGCGCCATGAACCACCAGAGCCACATCGGCGTCAGCGGTACTGGCATTGTTTCTTGGTCGTCTTATATCATACTGTCTGTTGTCAGGGTGGTCAGAAGTATCCTTGACAAACGTCATTGACGGACCAGTTGATCTCGAATAATCATCGGAATATCTTGCTAGACCCGATATCGTCGTGGCAACGTCGAAGTTTTCCAGGCATGATTCAATGTTTCTTACGTCGATGCTATACGTGGCACTGTTGAACAACGCCATGATGCCATTATTAACAAAACCAACTCTAACATCAGCTCCATATGCAGTATCATCTGTTGCAGCTCAATTCGCCCACGCTGATTTGGCTCTCGTACATCATTCGAATAATATTGATAATCACGTACCAATTGATCTTTGAGGACTGGCGCATCCATGTCGAATGCATGATCAGATACACGCTTGAACATCTTTATTATTAATTCATTATCGTCTAACACGAAGACCACTACCTGCTATCCGACTTGCAGTTAGATCTTTTTCTTTTTCTGACACCAGCCAACTCTGCTAGTTTTTGATTTGCAGCTTGATTTATTATTTTACTGACATTTGCAGGCATAACTTCGGTGCTAGGTAATTTCACTGGTTGAGGTCGGACCGCTGGCGATCTGCGTATTAATCGTCCCAGTCTATCCTTGATTGCCGAGAATGCTTTACTATCAACATCACCAAGAGCAACAATACCTTTATCACGAACAACGTCAATAGCTTTCATTGATAATTGTTTTGCAATTGGTATTGCTTTTGGGGCTATCCTTCTGAATAGACCCTGAACAAAATCACGGAGTCCATCTTCGTAGATCGCTTTATATGTTGGTAATCGTGAATGTATCACCCTGACCATTACATGTCTGCGCTGTGCATTATGTATGATTATATTATTTTCTTGTCACTAATCTAATTGCACCAATCACTGCGGTAATCATCAACGATTTCATCGATGAGGGACCGATAAATATTAATCTCCATGATACCGTCTGTAAATAATCTCTGACAAATAGCAGCTGCTTCATTAATGATTTCTGGGAAATTATTGCCGGTTCGTCTTCCGCCAATAAGAATTTCTAGTTGCTCAACATCTTCAAGGACGTTATTGGGGCATGGAGTAACAGGACCACTTCCCCTGATACCTGTACCATGAGCGACGAGACCACTTCCAGTAGCACCGGGAGAGGCAGAACTTGCATCCTGCCATTTTCTTTCTTCCTCACTTGTTGTTTTGACTGGTTGCTGTGATTGTTGTTGTTGTTGTAATTGTTGTGGTTGTTGTAACTGTGCAAGATATTTATCTACTCCATTAATAAATGCAATATATCTTGTATCACTATTTGGGGCCTGATCAGCTTCGTAGTGTATGCGAAATATCCATTTATATCAGTTATCACTACTTACAGTATAATCAGTGTACTCGGGTTTTAAAACTTTTTCTCTGTTATCAAAACTATGCATAGCAAATATAGGTAATTTTTCCACTCTGTCCAGTTTTTTTTTTTTATGAAGGAAATACTATTTTCGGTAAATTTATCATTCACTTCAGTTTTGACTCTTGCTTGTTCAGGTTCTGGTTCTAGTATACGATCCTTTATATTGCCTATTTCAGCACGAGCAAGGTCAATACTTTCAAGTTTTTCTTGCATTGGTTAAGAAGCAGCTATTTCACCTGGAAGTTCTCTTAAAATCTTTTTTATTTGGTTAGTTCTTTTTGCTATTTTTTCAGTTGCTTTAGCGGTTTGTTTCAACGTGGGAAGAAGGCCTTCGGTAGCCTTTGTAACCGGTTTAAATAACTGTTCTGCACCTTCTGTAAATTCAGCCTGAGACTCCTGATGATCTTGTAATTTTTCATTGACAGAATAACGGAGTGGAAGATATTTTTTAGTTGCCTCTAGTCGCTCTCGAGCTAGTTTACTTGTGAGAGATTCCATAATTAGCGTATTATTGATATAATAATGATTTAAATACGCCACCAGCAGCAGAGAGGGGGCGACCAACAGGTGTTTACCAGGGGTCGGTAAATAAATTTGAAAATTCGAGCGTCCATACAAAAATGCGCTAAACCGGTTAGAAGTCTCGGTTTAGCGTTATTGACCTTGTATTTTCATTTTTGTACAAAGCTTTATTTTCATAAGTGGACTGCTCTAAAAAGTGGTCTGTTCACCCTCCTGTTATTGGTGCTTGTCTGCTCACTTGTTTTTTGGAAATGCGTAATTTCACAAAATAATTGCTCCAGAAAGGTCTGTTCACCCTTCCATCTCTCTCTCTCTCTCTCTCTCTCTCTCTCTCTCTCTCTCTCTCTCTCTCTCTCTATATATATATATATATATATATATATATATATATATATATATATATATATATATATAATTACGTGTAGGCTCGTACTATAATAACATGAAAAAAGGGTCAAGACAACAACCTTTGTATATTTTAACAAAATAATTGCAGTTGTTTCTCTTCTAATTGCAACTTCATTTGTTCTTTCTCTTTCTGAAGCTCGAGCCTCCTTATCTCCAATTCCATCTTGTATTTCATTTTTAATTCCATTACTTTTATGCCAGAGTCCGATACCGATTTACTGACCGAAGCCAAAACACTTTTATCAAAAACATTCTTCTCTACCAAATATTGAATCAAAATGTTTTTAATTTCTTGTTTCGTTAAGGAAGATTTTGCTTCAGAAAGATCGTACTTTCTGGCAAGTTCAAGCAACTCATCTTTTGTCAGACTATCCAACTGCTCTTGAGTTTGACCAGAAAGAAAAGTTTCCACTTTAGATGACATTGTGAATGAAAGCCTGTTGTTTTCACTAAAGATTTCAAACAAAATGTAAAATAGTACTTGGGATTTAGAAACTAGGGGAATTTAAATTTCAAAAAAAAACAATTTTCTGAAATATTTAACCAAAATTCATATATCCCAAGGACGAGCGCCCAATTTTCTCCTGCTACGTGTAGGCTCGTACAATAATAACAAGAGAAAAGAGTCAAGACAACAAGCTTTGTATATGTTAACAAAATAATTTATTTTCCTAGAAAACAATGTAAACGTTGGAAACTAGGACTTACGGTTTGTGAATATAATCCAAAATTTAATCCTAGGAATGAAAAATACAAGTCCTATCACTAAATAGTTCTATTAGAATCCAGGTTCGAATCTCGACGGCGTTCCAATATGGAAGGCGATGACGTTAGATGTGGTCCTTGTATAAATAGCAACAATTCCTCAATTGAATCACAGTTTATGTTTCCGAATAATTCCAGAATAAATTTCCACTGAATTTCTTTCTCCCAGAATTTATAAAACAGTACACTCGTTTGGTTTTCTAGAGAATAAATTATTAAATTCCAAAAACAAATAAACTTCAAAAACAATCTGGTTTCAACAATAAAAAACCTATCCGGCCTTCTTGGTTTTAGGGACACAACTAACTGACGAACGCTCGGGAAGAGTTATATATTCACCCTAATTATCATCCCGTTCTCGCGACACAGACTACGTGGTCTCCTAACACTTGAAACAACGCAATAGGAAAAATGCAATTTGTCACGTAACAAGAACCCCTATCTATTACCACTCTGAAACAAATTTAAAAATAAAACATTGTTTATCCAGACTAGACGAAATGACCTTGGCAATAGCCAATAGTTTTCGCGTAGCGCTTACACTACCGCGGACCAAGGTGAAAATAATCATTACAATAAAATGTAATGAAACAAAAATACAATAAAAAAGAATTTTAAAACGAACACACAAGCAATTTAATTACATATATGTAACAATATATATATATATATATATATATATATATATATATATATATATATATATATATATATATATATATATATATATATATATATATATACTGACATATATATATACTCACTGTATATATATATATATATACTTATATATATATATATAAGTAATAATGAGCTCTATTTTCAATAATTAAGCCCCCAAAGAATTCTAAATCTTTTGCTTACATTGTTGAACGGGCTATATCGGGATAGGGTTAAGAAAAGGACATTGTGTTGAAGGATTAATATCGCTCTTGTTTCCATATCCTTGTCTAATCTACTCAAAAAGAAATGCATTGTTATTTATTTTTAAATTTGCATTCCGCATAAATATGCATAAATCAAAGCAAAATATTTTAAAGCTATCTCAAGAGTCCAGATAGGGAATATACTTATTTTGAAGCTCTCCTGTCCGTTAAAGTTGAATGAAGGTTGAGCAATGATTGCGTCATCTCCATACCAATGCTTATTTCAGTGTTTTGTGGATTAAAGCATGCTAATATGTCTATTACTTCTTGTTTGTTGAAAAAGAGTCACGTTTTTATTTACAAAGTTAGTCAATAATGTATTCTGTTATCTCTCGATCATTTTGCAATTATCGTATTTGTAAAAATATGGGGCATCGAACGAAAACGAAACCTATTGAAGTCTGCTGCCTCAGCGATGGGCCAAAGGGTCTCTGCTCCATGTGTATATAATTTTCATCTTCAAAAATGTATGTAACTTTTATAAAAGTGCTAGGTAGTCATACATAGTACCCCTTACGGCCTAATATATTACATTTATGATTATGATCGTGGCTACAAATACGAAATTTGTATTTGTTCTACAGTGTAAGAGGTGGACCCTGATGTTTACAATTTGTTAAAACATACAATATGCACACCATTCGCTTCATCCTAAACAATGTTTGGTAGCAAAACGCAGATTTCAGATAATTTGTGTATACCGTAGATTACCCATATGTTTTCATTACATTTAGTAGTCTCTAATTGTTTAAATTAGAAGTCAATACTAGTTGAGGTATGAAAGGGAAAAGATATTGAATGTATAAATGTCATTAACTTAAATGATTAACAATTCATTCAAGATGCAGCATATAAGTAATTAAAATAAAGATCTTTTTATAACAAAGAATATATGGAAGATTTTTTAAATGCTATATACTACATTTCGACAAGGAAAATAATCGAATTGTAGGATATATATTATAGACTTATCCCGTTGTATTCATTGTTTGTCCCGTTTCACTCACAAAGCATGTATATATTCTAGCATATGTATGGTACAGAATCCCAAAGGAAGTTGAAACAACTTAAACAGCCTTTAAAGCAGCATTTAACAAGGTCACGTGATATTCGCCTACCTCAAACACGAAGACAATACGGTAAATGGTCGGCAAGGTCGAGTAAAGCGATATGAAAAACAAATAAAGTGTACTCAACTTCGACCACTGCACATAGACTTGACAATTTTAAATATAATCACATCTGATTCTGATGCATACGTTAATATTAATTTTTCTTTATGCCCGCCTTTAAATGATATGAAAGTGTTCATGCTACATGGAGGCTTAGTATTGGCATGCTGTTTTAAGTAAATGAGTCATGATTGACGTATAACGGGCTTACCCGTAAAATACTCAGCACTGTTTCTGATTATAATAATAAAATACTATGAATATTTATTTATAGGATGTCCAATCAGTGCGATTATCTGACAATTTTGTATCATTTTATACAAATATATGCGTTCGTCGACCTAAAGTACATCAATGAATTGTGAATATTAAACAATTACATTTTTAATAATTCCAACCACATATACATTGAATTTGCAATTTAACATGATCTTGGATACATTGCTAGATTAAGCACGATTTTGATACATTTTGCCAAGTTACTGATCGTTAGCACACTCAGATGATGCAGACAGTTAACATATTTAGCTAGGAGCACCATCTAAATACATTGATGAAATACTGTTTGATTACTCAGTTAACTTGTAAATGGATATACAGATAAAGTTATGGTGCTGACAATTCTTGTCACCGATTGTAAAAGGATCGCAAGCAAATACTGAGTGAAATGTAAAACATCAATGCATCCTGGTAGTTTGTACTTTGAAGGTGTGTTTGTTTTTTAATTTATGTATTTATTTTGTTTACTTTGCTTGGCTGTCACTGCATCGTCGTGTAATCGAACTTTGGTTTAATGTATTATCCCTTAAGTTACAAGGTTTTTTTATTCTTCCAAGCCTTGTGCTTTTAGAAAGGCAAATTTTGTTCAGATCCTTATCTCCTATTACCACATGACCTGGACTGAACAACTGCTTATCACCTCAAATCAAATCTTGAGGGCTTCAGTTTTGTTTCCTGTTTGAGGTGGTGGCGTGAATCAGTCAAAGTACGGATGCTCGGGTGAAGGATGATATGCAAAATGGATGCTAGTTATTGAGATAACAAAACAGAATGTCGCCTTGCACCGAATTTCAAGATTAATTCGTACATGTCAATGATCTCATGAGTAGGATACACTATAAACAGAGACTTATATTGCATAAATAACGTTATTATTTTTAATATAAACACCCACACCGACATTTGTCTTTCTGTGTGTCCCGTCCCACTTGCCAAACAACAAATCGCGAGTCCGAAACTTGCAGAATTCCATTTTTTTTATTTTTATTTTTATTTCAATTTTGAGTTTGATGTTCAAACTTTCTTTTAAACTCGCGCATCTCAATTTCTTTTTTTGATTCAACTTTTATGTTTTTATTTTTAAACTTTCTTTTATGACTCTCGTCCTAAGACGGGCAATTAAGCTAGTTGTTACGTATATGTAAATTAAATTACTTGTGCGTTAGCTTTAAATTCTCTTTCATTTTATTTTTATTTTCATTACATGTTATTGTAATAACTTTATTCACTGGATTTGAAATTTTTCTAGAAAAATTCAGTTCATTTCTTTTAGTCTGATTAGAACGCAAAATGATTGCTACACTGTATTTTTAGTTAACCTAGTTCTTGACCTTGGTTCCCATTTTGTAAACACTAAGTGAAAATGATTGGTTATTACCAATGTCATGTTCAGCCCACGTGTTTGCTCTGTTGTAAACGGTTTTATTTTTAAATTCATTTCCAGTGTGGGAATCAGATTCTTAGATAGGGCTATTCTAGCCTACGTGCTAATTGACTTTTAGTGAATGATCACGTGGCCCATCACGCGGATCTGAAATGACGTTTTAGTTGGGTTTAATTCTCAATCTCAGTGAATTTTAGTCAGTCGTAAATGATACCTTCAGGCCGAAAGGTATTCTTGTTGTTGCCATTTGAATTGAGTTTTTATTTAAAATAATTTATTCACCCTGGAAAATACTTTTCTTCATCAAAATTCTTGGACAAAGACATTTACTAAAAATTATTCGGAATTCAAAAGCCGGAATTATATTCTTGGTGACTCAACAAGGAATTGTTGATACATCAACACAAACCGGTTATAGAGGACGTCATCGCCTTCCATATTGGAACTTCATCGAGATTCGAACTTGGATTCAATTAGAATTTTTTAGTGATAGCACTTATATTTTTGAATTCTAGGATTAATTTTTGGATTAGATTCACAAACCGTAAGTCCTATTTCATATTTTTACCTTGTTTTCTAGGGAAATAAATTATTTTGTTAAATTTACAAAGCTTGTTGACTTCACTCTTTTCTTTTGTTACTTTTGTACGAGCCTACACGTAATATAGTAAAGATAATATAACGATACTTCCCATGACCCATGACCAGCATTCTCTGAATAAATGTCCTTCATACTTTGGAGAAATTTTTTTACAGAATGAGATATAAAGGTCATTATATAAATAAAGAATACAATAAAACAATTATATGCTATGTGCTAAAGTTTAATAAAATGAATGATACATTAACACACACACACACACACACACACACTCTCATACCTACATACACACACTC
>JAECUM010077548.1:0-15562 GCA_016617855.1 Megalonaias nervosa
AATATATTTTCTTTGGAAAAAAATCGGGAGCCATGCTGGACACCGCGTTATAAGCGGGTTCGCGAGTTATCCGGGCGCGAGTTATCGAGGGAGTGGTGTAGTAGTATGTTACTATCAGTATATTAGTATGTTATTATCAGTATAGTAGTATGTTATTATCAGTATATTAGTATGTTATTATCAGTATAGTAGTATGTTACTATCAGTATATTAGTATGTTATTATCAGTATAGTAGTATGTTACTATCAGTATAGTAGTATGTTACTATCATTATAGTAGTATGTTATTATCAGTATATTAGTATGTTATTATCAGTATAGTAGTATGTTACTATCAGTATATTAGTATGTTACTATCATTATAGTAGTATGTTACTATCAGTATAGTAGTATGTTACTATCATTATAGTAGTATGTTATTATCAGTATATTAGTATGTTATTATCAGTATAGTAGTATGTTACTATCAGTATATTAGTATGTTACTATCATTATAGTAGTATGTTACTATCAGTATAGTAGTATGTTACTATCAGTATATTAGTATGTTATTATCAGTATATTAGTATGTTACTATCATTATAGTAGTATGTTACTATCAGTATATTAGTATGTTATTATCAGTATATTAGTATGTTACTATCATTATAGTAGTATGTTACTATCAGTATATTAGTATGTTACCCATTATTACATTTTTATTCTAATTGAGATTTTATAGTTTTAAAATGTGCAAACAGGGACTTAGCTTGATCTTAAAGTTTTAATATAAGCTTTTATTCATACCTATATCATCTTCATTTTTAACACATCATGAAGTCTTGATCTTTATTCTTGTTATGGCAGTTACATAGTAATTTAAATTGCTAATGTTTACAGGGATTCTGTTGTGATTTCAAGATTGTGGGGAGGGGATGGGAGCAAGTTCGAAACTTAATATGTATCTGTGGAACATTTTATCCTGTGGTCATGAAACTTTATGCATGAAAGGAATTTTAGAAATATTACACTTTGACTAAAATTATGTAGACCTTGACCTACATCTCACACCTGAACAATTTATTTTTACTGTATCTTAGTAACTATTATTTCATTCATAAACTTATGATGTATACTTTTTGCAGGTCCATTCATTGTCAATTTCAGATCATATTTACAGAGAATCTTTGCATACTTTATCTTTGGTTTCAAGTTTCCATCTAACACTACCTGGTATTATCAAATATTTTGTAGCCATCAGATACCAACTTGTATACTTCGAAGTCTGTAGAGTAGTTTTAAGTCACCATGTGATAATCAGACACATTCATTCATTCATATATATATATATATATATATATATATATATATATATATATATATATAGTATGTACGCTGTATCAGTGATATACCACGAGATGTATAAAGTTTTTATTAAAAGGAAACGATGCTTGCCGAGTTTCCTTTAATGAAAAATTTATACAATGAGTGGTATATCATTGATACAGCAAATATATTATATATATATTTTATTTATATCACATACAAATACACATATTTGCCCTTTGAACAGAGTTACGATGTGCTCCAGGCAATTGTGTATTGACCGAGTGAATGAACTCCTCACATCCCTGCAAGTGTGTCCGCTACAAAATGTAGTTCTATGCATTTTCTTGTTGTTCACAATCACATAAGAAAATTGATAAGTTATTTGTTTTCTTTTTGAGTTTCTATTTTTATTCACATTTATTAGATCAATATAAGACACTCTTATGATTTAAACATGAAAGCTGGTTTTTATGAAGAAAGTAGTGTACTTCAGACATGGTTAGCTTTTTGTACACTGAACATGAACTCTCAGACATTCGCTTTCTGGCGTATGGAAATTAGCATGGAATAGAAACTAAGCGAAATTTATGAACCAGCAAGAGGTAATTAAAATATTTTAATATATTTATAGTTGATCTAAGTCATTATTCTGCTTAATTAACATTTCTAAAGACTATAAAATTCTCTCTCTGTCTCTCTGTCTCTGTCTCTCTCTCTCTCTGTTCCTTTAGATGGTTTGACTTAACTTTACCATCATTCATAGGTCCAGAGACATCATCATGTGACACAAGCGAAAATCCCTAACATGCGTATTTTCGTGGATTTTTGTCCGTATCTAGCTATGATAATTCAGAGAGAGAGAAAGGGAGGTTTAAGAACAACATCAGTGCATTAAATATGTTACATTATGTGTACCTTGTAACCGACAAATTTAACTTACAGTATTGACAAGCTATTGGAACTATGTATCATTGATCTTATGAACACTGTAAATAAATCCCAAGGAAAGTGTAAAAAATACAGTTACGATGAACCATATTCTTGTAGGTTACTTGGTGCAAGTTCAGTTTTAATGTTTTCGGTCAGTGCAATTTCTTTTAATGTTTTCGGTCAGTGCAATTTGTTTTTCTCTCTCACTCCAGATTTTTGCATATTTTTTTCCCCTATACACAAGAGGGAGAGGGGAACACAAAAAAGAAAGGATTCGATATAAATTGTGTACCATTTTAATTTCATTTAGAAAACAGGGATTATTAATACTTGTTATCATTATTTTCATATTTCAGTATGATTAATGAGTAGAAATTCATAATTGATCTATATGCCTGCAGTTGAAAAAATGTTTAAATATTTGTATTATTGCGCCATGGGTGGATCACAATTTGATATGCCAATAGTATTGGTATATCAATTTGCTTTATACCAAAACTTTAAAAGCCATGTTAATTTTAATGTATATATATATATATATATATATATATATATTGCCAACTCTTGCATGGGTTTACAGCCCTCAATTCACTTTACCACACAAAGGTCAAATGTTGAAATTCCAGTTTTGAATTTGGTGGCAAATATTGGCTGCACATTAATCAGAATTTAAATGTAGAAGAATGTTGAGAAGTACTAGTCTACAGTACTTTGTGAGAAGTACTAGTCTGCAGTACTTTGTGAGAAGTACTAGTCTGCAGTATTTTGTGAGAAGTACTAGTCTGCAGTACTTTGTTAGAAGTACTAGTCTACAGTACTTTGAAGAAGTTAGCGTAATGTACTTTTTCCCCTTGTTTCATTTTGGTGACCATGTTGTACACCTGTTTGTCTACATAAAAGAGTAACTTTTCGACTGTTCACTTTGTATTCTTGGGAAATAAATTGTTTGTTGAATGTTCCAAAATATGTTGGTATGATTTCATTCTGTTACTTTGTTTAAGGCCATTGAGTCCTAACAGAAATTGTGGGCTTATCTGGGATCTGAATTTCTTTAAAACACTGTAGGGATATAAAAAATTGTCTTTAAAACTTAAATTGACTTTGTTTTGGAATTTTCTTTTATCCCTGGTATTGAGAATTCTTAGTCAAACCAGCAAGCATTTACAATGTCATCTAATGCTGAGAATTTTGTTTTAAATCCTACCCAGGAAGGGGTAGTGTCTTTGAAATAGGACGAGTTGCTTGAGCTTGCCTGACATTATGATCTTTCTTAGCAAAAGCATCCTTAACAAAGTGTGAGATAAAGAATATTTTGGTTCAGGAAATTCTGAATGATAGTTTTTTGGGTTTGGTTAGTAAGTCTTTCTGTGGTTTTGCAGGTATTATGACTATGGTCTTAAACTAAGTAACAGAAAAGAGCAAAAACCAAAAAGTTTTGTAAAGTTTAACAAAAATTTCATTCCCTAGAATACAAAGTGAAAGTTTAAAAAGATCTTACAGCATTCTGAATTAAGTCCAAATAGTCCTAAAAGTTCTATCACAAGTCCAAATGAATGAAGTTCCAATTGAATTCTAGTTGTGTTCCACATAAATTCCAATATTGAATGTGCTGATGTGCCTGTAGTCTCAAATGTGCTAATGGCTTGGAATGTGGCAGTGTGTTAAGTCTTTTGATGTATCACAATAATATTAATCCAGAAAGGTTCTTGACTGAATCCACTATAATTCCAAATTAATGATTTAGTTCAAGAAGTATTGATGAGCACTTTGTGGTTCCAGTGAATAATAATTTGAATAAATAAATCCACCCAAATTAAAAACTGAACACAACAATAAGACTGACTGCACTTCAGATGTTAAGGTAGGAATGAGTAAATTTTCAATTAAACAACAATGATGTAAAAGGCTAAGACAATAATAGAGCCAAGATGTAGATGAGTGTCTCTAAATCATTCAAAGTTGTCAACAAGTTTAGGAATTTCCAAGTGAAAAACTAAGAACCTATCTTCAGTTAGAAGTACACATGTTTACCTCCATTAATAATAATCTGAATAGTGAATCTATAATCATAGAGAAATATTAGCTACACATTTTGTTGTTACAAGATAAATTACATAACACTGGAAATTTAAGGAATTACAGTTAAACAACCAGATGGAACTGGAATTAACAAAGCTTCAGCTCCAGAAGAAAATGATTGAAATGCAAATTCAGAAAGAGGAAAAGGAGGGGCAAATGCAGAAAGAAGAGAGAAATACAAATTCAGAGAGAAAAAGATGTGAGGCAAATGTAAGAGATAAAAAATGTGAGGCAAATGTAAGAGATAAAAGAAACAGAAATGCAAAATAGACTAAAAGAATTAGAACTGACAGATGGAACACAGTTTTGGGTTTTGATGTTACCAGAAGTATTTAGGTTAAATACTTCTTCACTTTGAGAAAACTGCTAAAAACTTGAAATGGCCAAGAGAGCATTGGACTTTGTTATAATAAAGTGTACTTACTGGCAAAGTCAATGCAGATTATCATGTGGTTAAGAAATATATTGACATAGGTTTTGGGAATTATAGAATAGAAACCCATGTCAAATTTGCAAGGGGAAAAGAACAACTGTTTGAAAGGTGGTGCTCAGCTAAGAAGCTTGATTATGATAACCTCAGACAGCTCATATTAACTGAAGAGTTCAAGAATTGCATCCATAATGATGTAATGACCTATCTTAATGAGCAAAACTTTGGATAATGCTGCTTGCATAGCTGATGATTATTCCTTGACTCACAAAGTTTCATTTGTCAGTGTTTCAGCAGATTTTGGTCTCTTCCAAATCTCAAGCTGGCATAAGTTTTAGAAATCAAGGTTCTGATGAGACTGATCAGAGATCCTTATCTCTTCCTATGTACACATGTTGTAAAAAGAATGGACATGTCATTTCTGATTGCTACAGGTTGAAAAAAAAGGAACAGATTCAAAACAGCTACCCCAGTGCTCTTATTTCAAAGAGGTCAAGGTCATGATCTCGTCCTGAAAGCAATACATTGATTGGGTCAAACAAACCCCTATTAGATTCTTCTTTGGAGAATTATGAACCGGTCATGTGAAAAGGATCAATATCATTTGTTGGTAATTCTGAGAAGCCTATCCCTATTAAAACATTAGTAGACATAGCTTCTCAGTCTTTTGTTATTTGATACCTTGCCTTTGTCTGAGAAGCCTTCTAGTTATAGTGTTCTTATTTGGGAATGTGGCTTTGTTAATGTTCCTCTCCATTTTGTCAATTTTACATCAGACTTAGCCTGAGGACCTGTGACTACCAGAGCAGTCAGCCTGAATGTATTGAGGGTATTCATTTATTACTAGGCAATGGCCTAGCTGGAGATAAGGTTATGTAATCCACATGTAACTGACAAGCCTTGTTTGGATCAGAAAGTTGATCTGACTGAGACTGAAATCCCAAGTTGTATCATGTTTCTACAGCTATATGAGCTATGGCAAAAACAATTATGTTGATCAGGAATTATACCTTTAACTGACACATTTGTTGCCCCTGGTATGGGTCAGTCAATAGATATTAATCACATTGGTCCTATTTTTACCACTCATTCTGTTTCAGAGGGCTATTAGCGAATCTGAAGCCACATAAGTACCAGTTTGTTATTTTGTGAAAGTTGAGGTCCTTGTGAGAATATGGAGACCAAGTGAGGTGCCCGCTCGTGATGAGTGGTCAGTGAGCTATCAGTTTGTTGTTCCAAAGTCATCGACAGGAAATTCGTAGTCTAACACATGAAAATCTCTTGGCAGGTCATTAAGGAATCAGTAATACTTATGAATCATTACTGAAATTAAAAGAGATGCTTCTAAATACAGTAGATCTTTTTCATACTTGTCAGACTGCGGGGAAAACCCAATTAGAAGATACCTAAGGCTCATCTCCAACGTATTCCTTGGACAAACCATTTAGAAGTATAATGGTTGACTGTGGCAGTCCCTTACCTAAGACCACGACAGGCAACCAATACTTGTTGACTGTGATGTCCTCAAGATTTACAGAAGCAATTCCTTTCCGGAATATTAAAAACTAAAACTATAATTCCATAGTTAAAACTCAGGGGTCAAATTTTTCATAGAATTTTCAAACACGTTAACCATGAATTAGGCATCCACCAATTTAAATCTTCTGCCAATCATCCTGGAGGTCATGGGACTTTGGAAAGTTTGCCAAAGTTTAAAGACCATGATTTGATGCTTTGATACAGGAAAAGATTGGGATGAGGGTGTTCATTTGTTGTTGTTTGCTATTATGGAATCAGTTTAAGAATCATTGGATTTTAATCCTTCTGAACTAGATTTTGGACATAATGTCTGACAAAAATTGAAGTTACTAAAAGTTACGCTGAAATTAACAGATTCTACACCTTTTAAACAACATCCTTAAAGCAGTCAACAGCGTCACCAAGACAGGTTCATTTCCATTGCCAAGAATAGATGATTGGATTGGCACAATTGGAAATGCAAAATATGTCACCAAATTTTACCTTTTAAAAGGATTCTGGCAAACTCCACTGAAATTTCAACATTTGCAACTCCAGATGGACTTTATCAATATTAAGTCATGCCATTTGGTATGAAACATTCTCTGACAAAATTCCAACATTTAATGAACATAATGTGTGTGTGTGTGTGTGTGTGTGTGTGTGTGTGTGTGTGTGTGATTTGGAATTTTAACGTAGCTTTAACAATTTTTCAGTCATATAGCTACGAAGTATACAGTGTGGCAGTTGATAGCGATGTCTAGCACTTGGGCATCTTGCCGCAGGCATGTAGCATCATATCCCACATTGTCCTGACACCGGGCCGACCAGTCCTGTCTCTAACCTCTTTATGCTGAGCACCTAGCGTTGCAGCTGTTAGTACCATTTTTTATAAGTCTTTGGTATAATAACATCTGGTCTAGATAATTGTGATGCGTACATCGATGAAGTCATCATCTACAACAATACCTGGATAGATAATCTGGAAACCATTCAGAAATTCTTTGATTGACTCAGTGATCCAAATTTGACAGTTTGGGTAAACGTTTTGTCGTGCTTGTGTCAAACATGAGGACGCATTGTGGGACATGGTAAAGTTAAATTTGTCGAAGTTATGGTCAAGATTATCTCTGAATTCCCCATGCCTGTTATTAAAATGTTATTATAGGGTATGGCTGGATATTATCGAATATTTTGCTCAGATTGTTCCGTAATTGCTGAACCCCTGATAAATCAGTTTCATTGTTCTGACAAATGTTAGGAGGCTTTTTGATAAATTAAATATCATAATTAAGAGTACACCTGTTCTTTCAGCTCCAAATTTCAATCATTTCAAAATGTCTGTTAATGCAAGTAATGTAATGGTTGATGGAGTATTAATTCAAGAAGACAAAAATGGTATGTATCATCCAGTGAACTATTTCTCTAAATAAAATAAACAAACTCCAGAAAAATTATTCCACAATTGAGGAGGAATGTTTAGGTTTCATAATGGTTTTGCAACAGTTTGAAGTGTCTATAAGTTCACCTCCTTCTTCGATTATTATATTCAATGATCACAACCCCCTTAACTTTCATTAGCAAAGTGAAATAGAAACATCATATATTGTTGAGACAGAGTTTGATGTTGCAAGAATACAACATTGACATTAGGCACATCAAGGAAAAGATAATTTTAATGCAGATGCACTCTCACGTGTATAAAGGTACTATCTTGTTTATGTATATTTTTTGTCATTCATAAGTCATATTATTACATAATTTTAATATCATATGTATATTTGATTAATACCTAAAAAAAAAAACAACAAGAAAACAGTCATCAGGGACTTCCTCCTTGCTGACGACTGCGCCTCAATGCCAGCTCAGAAGACGACATGCAGACCAGCATGGACAGGTTCGCTGAGGCATGTGACAAGTACGGCCTCACCAAGAGCACAAAAAAGGCTGAAGTCATGTACCAACCTACCCTTGGGAAGCCATTTGCGAACTGAGTATCACAGTGAAGGGCCAAAATTCCAGGCTGTCAGCTCCACGTATCTGAGCAGCAATCTCTCATGAGCAGTCAACATTGACACTGAGATCAACAGTAGAATTGCCAAAGCCAGCTCATCCTTTGGGAGACTGCATGAGAATGTGTGGGACCGCAGAGGAATCAATCTTACCACCAAGCTGAAAGTATACCATGCTTTAGTGCTAACCACCCTCATGTATACCAGCAAGATAATGACTGTCTATAGCAGACATTCCAGACAACTGAATCAATTCCACGAGTTATCTCCAAAAGATTATGCAGATAAGGTGGCACGACAAAATTCCTGATACTGAGGTTCTCACAAGGGCGGGTATCCCATCTGTCTTCACATTGCTCAAGAGTGTCCAAATTAGATGGTCAGGACACTTCATCCATATGTCCAAGGAATCGATTCCAAAACAGTTGCTTTGTCGTGAACTCTGCGAGGGATAGCGTACTGTTGGAGAACAAAAGAAGTGCTTCAAGGATTAACTGAAGGTGTCTTTGAAAAACCTGCATATCAGCAGTGCCGCATGGGAGACTCTTGCGCAAGACCGTGCCTCCTGACATAACAAGATCACATTTGGTGCCCGCGCAGCAGAACAGCAGAAAATTGTTGAGGCGCAGAGAAAACATGCCTCTCGTAAGGCCAGAGCTGACAACACCTCTACTCCTATACCAAACCTTGTGTGCTCCACATGCAGCAGAGACTTCCATGCCAATATTGGCCTCACTAGTCATTTCCGTACACATCAACAGATAACTGAAAATGTGGTTGTGATCGACACAGATTTACGATCAATTGTATAAATCTATCTTTTTCTTTGTGAGGGGAGGTATTATATTCATTCAGATTTATGTTGTGTACTTGACCATTGTCTGTAATGTCTACCTGAGATTTGTCATGCTTAGAAGTGGTAAACAAGATGTTTACTCAAATTTAACTTCAAGATCTGATCTTCTTTACGAATTAGTGAATTTGTTCCATTACAAGTGATTAGTTTTCCTGAAAATACTATTGCGTGATAGGTCAGGTGACAGTCTGTATATAAAGGAGACTATGTTAACAATTATTCATTCCTGTTTAAGTTCAGCCTGTGGAATCATTTACTGCTGTGTTCAGATATAATTTGAGAGGATCCATTTATTAAAATTATTTGCTGGAATTACAAAGTACTCATTAAGTTTTCGGACTAAAATACTACTTTGAGATTATTGTGAATTCGTTCAAAGACATTTTTGGATTATATGGTTGTGATTCATGAAGACAGGTTCATCAAAATATTCAAGATTATTGGAATTTCTTTGGAACATTCTATAATTCTGGACATGTGATTGAGCATTTTAAGTTTATTTCGGATTTAATTAGCAATACTATAAGTGTCTTTTGAATTTTCGCTTTGTACTCTTGGGAAAGTAATTGTTTCTTGAATTTTACAAACACTTGTTGGTTTCGCTTCTTTTTGTTACTTAGCTTAAGACCATAGAATTGTAACACACTTAAATAATGTTCTGGGAACATTATAAAACGTTCGACACATTTTCTACTGCTCTGCAGCTTCATGTCCAGATGAGCCTTTTATTATCTTATTATGATTGTTAACTTTCTCAATGGTTGCTTAACAAATTTTCTAAGACCTTCTGATACTTACACTTTTCCCATTTTCGACCAAGTCTAGTATATAATCTTCTTTAAAGAAATCCCCGCTATATTTTTTTATTTTTCTAATATGTCTTTCAGATTTCTACGACAAAATACATACTTTTGATAAAATTCATATATATCAAAAGTTATTATTTGGGATCCTAAGTCATATACCTTTATGTAACACATTAAGTGATAAATGAAACTCAAGACTAGAAAATCATTCTACAATTATAAACATGCTGTTGTTTGACTGGTCAGACACTGCAGTATACTTTTATGTACACCAAGTGGCAGACCTATGCTGCAGCATACCATATATGCACACCATCTGGCAGACCATCGCTACAGCATACCATCTACATACGCCTGCTTGCAGACCACACTACAGCATACTATGTTCGCCAACCGGCAGACCAACGCTACAGAATACCATCTACATACACCTACTGGCATACCAACGCTACAGCATACCATCTACGTACACGTACTGGCAGACCAAAGCTACAGCTTGCTATCTACATACACCTACTGGCAGACCAACACTACAGCATACCATCTACGTACACCTACTGGCAGACCAACACTACAGCATACTATGTGTGTCCGCCAACCAGCAGACCAACGCTACAGCATACCATCTACAAGCATCTACTCGCAGACCAACGCTACAGCATACCATCTACGTACACCTTCTGGCCGACCAAAGCTACAGCATACTATGTAAATTCTACCAGATTAATGCCTATCTTCCTCTATGGACGTAAAGTGGTACCCAATATTTCAAAAGAAAACCAAGATGATTTATTACATGCTAATTCTTTATTTGCAGATTTCCAATTTGACAAAACCTAAAATAAATTATCTAACGCTCACACAAAAGAACTTTGATTTACGTCATCTTGTCATCGCTTGATAGGAGATCCTATAAAAAAAAATGAAAAAGATATGAAATTGCGATACTAGGATCAGTGCAGGAAAAAACTTTCGTATTCATTCTGGTTCAACTTCTAACATAAAAGTTAAAGGACAGAACAGAGTCAAAACCAAACAGGTACTGGCCTTTAGATGCATAAATGTCTAACTGCTGCCGTAATTAACTACTTTGAGACCATTTTGAAGTCTGACTACTAATGGGGTCTAAACTTTTTTCCTCGAGTTTGATTGAAACGAGTGCAATTTTCTGTTGTATCGGCATGAATTAGTTTATACACTGTGAAAGGCTTAATTAGATCTAATAAAAGCTAATTATTTTGTGAAAGCTTACAATGTTATTTAAGCAGCATCCTTCAAAGTGAAATGCAAAGCAAGATATTTTTCATTGTGGTAAAAAAAACAAATTTTAAACAAATTGTCGAAAATATTTGCCTAGTTTCTAAACTTTAAACAGTAAATGGTTGTGCTTCTCTTCTTACACTTCATCACATTTGTGAAGGAATCATTACGTAGTAAGGGTCTCTTGAAGGGACTGACACTCTACTGGCTGAGAAGAATGCGTAGTAATGTAGATCGCCAGTTTTTGCCTTTTTTATTTTTGTGTAAATTCTGTGCATCCAAATTTCTGAGATGCCAGTGTTATTGAGATACCAGCATACCAAGATTGATTGACCTCCATTAAATATGCTGGAGTTAGTGTTCACAAGTCTAATGTAGTACAGAAAAAGATAATTTCAGACATTAGACTTTAAACATTTTCAAGATATACCCATATGCATCAGACATTAAATATTGTCATTATATACCCATATCCATTAGACCTTAAATATTGTCAAGATATACTCACATCCATTAAACCTTATAATATTGTCAAGATTTACCCACATCCATTAGACCTTTAATATTGTCAAGATATACCCATATCCATTAGACCTTAAATATTGTCAAGATTTATACATATCCATTAGACCTTAAACACTGTAAAGATATACCCATATCCATTAGACCTTAAATATTGTCCAGATTTACCCATATCCATTAGACCTTAAATACTGTCAAGATATACCCATATCCATTAGACCTTAAATATTGTCAAGATTTACCCATATCCATTAGACCTTAAATACTGACAAGATATACCCATATCTATTAGACCTTAAATATTGTCCAGATTTACCCATATCCATTAGACCTTAAATACTGTCAAGATATACCCATATCCATTAGACCTTAAATATTTTCAAGATTTACACATATCCATTAGACCTTAAACACTGTCAGGATGTACCCATATCCATTAGACCTTAAATACTGTCAAGATATACCCATATCCATTAGACCTTAAATATTGTCAAGATATACCCATATCCATTAGACCTTAAATATTGTCAAGATTTACCCATATCCATTAGACCTTAAATACTGTCAAGATATACCCATATCCATTAGACCTTAAACACTGTCAAGATATACCCATATCCATTAGATCTTAAATATTGTCAATATTTACACATATCCATTAGACCTTAAATATTGTCAAGATATACCCATATCCATTAGACCATAAATATTGTCAAGATTTACACATATCCATTAGACCTTAAATATTGTCAGTCCAGCTCACCCATATGGTGAGCTGGACTGACATTCATTCAAATCATTTGTTTTAATTCTTGTACTCACAAACTAGTAAACAAACCAAGTTATAACCATGGACCTAACGTCCATGGTCACGAGATATTTTATTGCACTTGTTCAGAGTATTCGTCAGTCATGCACACAAACCAGACTTGATGAAAACATATTCTCACTCTTTTAAAGTACGGTACAAAGCGTGCGTAATGACCATGAAACTTTAAGCAAAATGTTGCAGAGTACTGATTACTGAACTTACTTTCACTTATCGATTTCTCTCACTTTTCTAATGAAATCCAGCCGCATATAAACTTTGGTCAAGATTCATTTTCAGTTGCACAATATCTGGTCAACACATGTTTAGGGAAGTAAGTTTTATAAAAATTAATTCATTAAACTTTTAATGACCCACGTTAGAATCGCATACTGTTGATCAAAATCATGTATGATGTGGTTTATGTGTACTAGCGGATCTAATTTGGTCAGGATCCATTTACATTTGTTCAAGTCGCTGTGTTCAAAGGCTTACTTAGTCCAAACATATAAGTAGCGATTTTGGCTCTGAATTCCATATACATGGACAACTGGTTTATCAAACACATTTGAGTTATTACAGAGACATACTGATACCATTTGAGTTATAGCAGAGACATACCAATGCAGTTCGAGTTATTGAAGAAACATATTGATGCCAACTTAAATAAAATCCATTCGTTTTGTAAGTGAAGAATTTATAAAAGTAATTACATTTTAAAAATTTAAGTCACAATCCAAGGTCACGCAAGGCTCTCTATGAAACTCGTGTGGTTATGATGTACTTGCACAAGAAGTTTGGGGAAGCGGTTTGGCGTATTTATTTGAATCATTTTGTTAACAAGTTAACTCTAGCAAAAATCTAAATTGAAATTTCTGAACTTTAATTCATGTTCATGGTATGATGGCTACCGAAGTTATCTGAGATACTGCTGATATGTAATCCCATGCCAAACTGGATAAAACAAAAACCTATACGTTATTATTGTGTACGAATGAAAGCCAACAGGCAATCACTATAGCTCGACTGAAGTATTGGCCAGTGAGCTAAAGAGGAAAGAAACCATTCACTTTCTTCTGTCAGCTGTTAATGTGCCTATTCTGTAATCCATATCCACAAATAATTAGTTATATTACAATTCAACATTACAATTCAACTCGTCGCTGAAAGACAGCCATGGAACTTGCAGTTTGATTTTTGAACGGGTAGTCTTTATATTATGAGATCATACATATTAAATCATCAATTAAAAGGGTTTAATCTCTCCATTGAGAGATTCATATACACTTGGGCGCAGGCCCGGCCCTAGGACAAGGCGAACGAGGCAACGGCCTTGGGCCCCGCGCTTCTCTGCACTGCAATTCTTTTGCTTGGGACCCGGCGCTCATCGCTTGCTGCCTTGGATCCCGCACATTCTAGGGCCGGGCCTGCTTGGGCGACCTGTATAGCAAGTTAAAATTCAGAGTTAATCAACATGCGCATTCTCTCACTTTGTTCATTTTGCGATTATAGTGAATTATAACCTTAAAATAAACGACACAAATATTTTGCTTCATAAAGCCAGGGAGGGGTGACTGTACCCGTAGAAAGACATGTGCTGCATGAGCATTGAAGAAGTCGGTAGAGATGAGCCTTGGGTGTGCGAGCAGTACCACACACAACATCAACTTCCAGCAGGTCACCAAGAGTTCCCGTGCAACATTTACAGTCCTGTGAGAGGGCGTCATCAGTCAGCTTCAACATCAGGCTGGTGGTCGTGGTGCTGTTGCCACATGAACCAGCACAGTAGTCAGTTGGCACCTCGTTTGCGGTCTCACAGTCGCTTACATCGTCCACCAGTTTCTCATATCGTGTGTATTTCGTGCACGTCGCTGTAAAGATATACTATTTCACAGTACAATTGGAATCGTCCTATACAGATAAGCTTGCATTTTCTAAGCAGATTTTAAATAATTGCAGTTAATCAGGTTGTACAAGTAACTTTTATAGATACGTTCAACTTGATGTAATATATCGTGCAATTCTGTTTTCTCAAACACAGAAATTACAATCAACGATTTACGAATGTTATGTCACCCTGAGTGTTACAGCTGGTGCGATATATGCCAAGATTCATATTTGTATCCATGCGTTTCAAACCATGACGAAAACGAGTAATTTTAGGTTTACCGTATAATGAATTAAAATGTAGTATTCATTCCAGGATGACAACGCATAAGGTTTTCATAAATTACTAAATTTGCAGGTGGTAAATAGGCAGTAACATAGTACAAGTATTATGATTAGGCTGGTAAATAGGCTTTGTTGTTGTTGTTGGGTTTAACGCCATTTTTCAGCACAAGATAGGCTATGCATGGCGGCCAGTATACTTGGTGGAGGAAGAACCCTGGAAAACCCCGGGAAGAACTACCGACCCACGAGAAGCTACTGGCAGGCTTTCTCACGTACCTACGTTAGACGAGCCTGAGACTCGAACTCACGCAGACAGAGGTGAGATGGCAGTGATCCGTAACGGTGAGCGCTTTAGACCACTCGACCACTCGGGGCCCCGGTAAATAGGCAGTAACATAGTACGAGTATTATGATTAGACTGGTAAATAGACCGTAAAATAATACATTATGTTTTAGACTGGTAATTAGGACGTAACATAGTACGAGTATTATGTTTAGACCGGTCAATAGGCAGTAACATAGTACGAGTATTATGATTAGACTGGTAAATAGACCGTAAAATAATACAAGTAGTATGTTTAGACTGGTAAACAGGCAATAACATAGCACAAGCCTTATGTTTAGACTCATTTTTTTCAAATATATGGTTAACTTACTTGGAAGAGGGATGCAAATTGGGCAGCAAGAATTTGGAACATCGTAACTGAGGATTTTGTCCTAAAATAGAAATGTAAATACAGCTATATTTTACAGACAAACCTAAAACACATCAGGTTATGTATTAATTTAACAATGATTTGAACTAGTGTTGGACTTTATTTCTTGACCCTTTACACAGCTGCTGTATATATATATATATAT
>JAECUM010077553.1:0-13307 GCA_016617855.1 Megalonaias nervosa
TATATATATATATATATATATATATACCTGCCTATCGTCTGGAACAGATTACAAACTACATCAATATTGACCTATGCGTGTCATTTCATTTCCTGTATATGTGGTTCTGGGGACTGCAGCATATTTTAATCAAGGCAAAAATGTGTAAGATTGTTGTAGATTTCGCGACTTATTTTATATTTTATTCAGAATCTGTTAAGGATATACTAATCACGCATAGGAATTTCCTGCTAGATAACTATATGATTATTTTTGAAACACATATTTGTAACTGAAGCTCATAGTGTAGTGGTTAGCGCGTCTGGCTCTCATACTCGAGGCCCGTGGTTCGATTCCCCCTACCGGACATATTGTCGGGGGTGGCGATCCGATGCCAATTTGTCTTAATAATAATTGGGGGTGCGCGACCCATTCACTCGAAATTCAACAGAAAAAACACCTTCCCACCATGTCACCATGTGGTGAGTGCACTTTTGCACTCCCCCCGGGTTGATTATGGGGGAGAGTGTGCAAAATCTGTTGAACGTAGAGAAGGCCCCCGTTTGTGTATGTGCTGTCCCTTAGAGATAAGTTTATGTGTTGTGTACGGATCACCCTCTGGACCTTCTAGAATGTCGTTTGGCAATCTAGGGGGTTCACATGGGGGTTGTGTCTGTACAAATTACCCCCTGAGCGCGCTAGGATGTTGTTTGGCAACCTAGGGGTTCACAAGGGGCTTGTGCAGTCCTTACATGTATCCTCTGGACCTTCTAGGATGTCGTTTGGCAACCTAGGGGTTCACATGGGGATTGTGCAGTCCTTATATGTATCCTCTGGACCTTCTAGGATGTCATTTGGCAACCTAGGGGTTCACATGGGGATTGTGTTTCGTCTAATTTCGAATATCCTCGGGACCTTCTAGAATGTTGTTTGGCAATCTAGGGGTTCACATGGGGATTATTTCGAATGCCCCTGAGCCTGCTAGGATGTCGTTTGGCAACTTAGGGGTCCACATGGGGTTGTGATGTGATAATATGTTTTGTAAATATTTTTTTCTTCAGATTTCAGAAATATATTTATATATTCAGAAATAATATTTATTCAAAAATAATGGTTTAATTACAGCAGCAGAGAGAGTGAAACGACCATGCGTACGTGACCTAGACGTAAACGAGTCGCATAACGTTGGAAAAATACACGTCAAACAACGAGTAACAAAAATGAACTAACCCACAAGATTTCGTTAACGCGGTCTCCGTGACAACGAAATGTGCTCGGTTAATGGATTCGGTTTGACGTTATTGACCCTGTATTTTCAGTCTTTGTAGGAACCTTTATTTTTCATAAATAAGGTCTCAGGCAAAATGGTCTGTTCACCCCCTCTGCTGCTTATTTTCATAGAGGAACATGACTATTAATCTGAGAAAAAGAAAAAAAAGGGGGAGAAACAGTTTTTAAAACAGTTAGAAATTAACTCTTTTCGAGTCAAAGATGTACAAAATGAAGAAGAAAAAAAGAAAAGAACAAAACAAATTTCTACATTTGGTACAATCAAATGATTTGTGCGACAAGATTGCCATTTCTGGGTAAGCTGGTAAGAATTACAGTACAGAAATTAGTCGGGTACTAATATAGGCAACATTTTAGAAACATGCATGTCTCACTTCTGTCCTCATTATATTCCTAAACTCCAACCATTTAAGTCAAGGTCCCTACCACAGACACCCCACCCACCCACCCCCACACACACACCACCTACGAATATTTTCTGGATTGATGCGGATTTCTTTTGCTTTTTAAGCATTTCACTTGGGAATGATTAGTGAAATGGATGGAGCATGGTCGTATAGTCTCATCAATAGATCGTAATGTATTTACTGAACACGATATGTAATCATGTCATTGACGACAGTGGCAGGCGGGAGCTATTATAAAGGATTCGTCGTGCAGGAACTAATATTTATCAGCATCATGTTCTCAGACATTTATGGAAAAAGTTGATCACTGGTTTGCAAGAGTACAATTAAATCCCGCATGAAAAGGATAGACTAAACCAAATCTGAATTAAATAAACAACGGAACCAAAAACGTTAATATTTTCGTTATTACTCTGCCGACCTTTTTTTATGTATACACTAAATTATTGCTTTCCTCTTGCTATATTGTTGAATATGAAGAAGAGACATTGCCGAGTTGTAACACAAACCCATGTGGTAGCACTAAACAGTTTTGCATTTTGTGCAATGGTGTAGCATTTTAAATCAATATATATATATATATATATATATATATATATATATATATATATATATATATATATATATATATAAATTATCCCACAGTATGTCTATCACTATTAGTACAAGTGTCATAAAGGTCTGTCTGCCTATGGCAGGCCATGTGAAACACCAGTTTTGTGCATAAAAAAGTTCTTCCAGTTGTAAACTTGGAACATATGTTTGGTAATTCTAAAAGTAAATAATTCTGAAGACAATGGTACATCCATTGTCCAGTTTTGTTAATATTTCTCTTATTAACATATTTAGCTTTCTCTTGATCAGGCCTACTATCATTTCTGTGATTTCATTTGGTATTAATCTGTAATCGGGTTGAAAATATCAATTGGAGTGTACAATCAAAATATTTCACTAAAGTTTAGAAATGTTTCTCATGCAAGAGAGTATAAAAACATACATATGACTGCTTTATAATATATTACAGTGGGTGCACTTTCAGCCAACATAATGCATGTGGGAGTGTGGAGCTTGCCAGATACTGTGGTACCCAATATTTTCACAAAAAAATATGAAATTAATAAAATAGGTTGCTAAACCTACAGTATGATATCTTGAGTGTATCATTATACACGTTTGCCTGGAACATGAGTATTATCATCATTTATCATCAATACTGTAGCCAGACTCGGTTTCAGTTTCAAATGAATTTGGCTTTTGAAACAAATAACCATCATAAATAGACACATGCCTTCACTGACGACTTAGCTAGAACTACATATCCATATGTTCGCCACAGTATTCTTTTTCCAGACAGAAGTTATGTTCAAGATCCAAAACTTAATAATGTGTATTTCTAAATAATAATGCTTAACATAATGATACAGCTTTTTACTAACACACATATATTCAACTCTAGTTGTTAAAATAAGGTTGCTTTTGTCGCATAAATCTACCGTTATAAATATGCCTGACATATTATGGTTACCTCCTTTGATATATCGTTATCGAACATGCCTGGGTAAATGAGAAAATTCAGTCAGAAACAAATGTGTACATTGCATATTTAGTGCTATATTAATTATAAAAAGTCCATCAAAGAAGGGGGCATAGATGATAATTGTGTCGCTGTCACTAAGTTCAGATTTGCAGCCACTTTCATTGCAACTAGCAATATTAATCTTATTACAGGAAAACTGATTTCGGAACATTAAGAATCTATGTTCTTAACCAAAGTAATAGAAAAGAGCAAAACCATTTAGTCTTGTGATATTCAACAAATAATTAATTTCCCTAGAATACAAGTTGAAAACTTAAAATGGACTTACACTATTGCGAACTAAATCCCAATTAGTTCACAACGTTCTATCACGAGTCCTAATGAATAAAGTTCTGATTAAATTCCAGTGGTGTTCGAAATAAGATCCAGCGCTGAAGGCACTGATGTGCCTATAGTCTTGAATGTACTAATGTACCAGTAGCCACAAAGTGCGATGATGGACTAACAGTCTTCAAATTAATCACAATAATATAATCCAAGATATCCTTGGTTGAATTCACTATAATTCCAAATTAATGTTTCTCTTGAAGAATATTATTTAAGAGTACATTGTATGTCGATTGAATAATAATTTCATGAAATAAGTAAATCCAAATCAAATACTGAACACAACAGAAAGATTGATTTCTGCTTCAATGTTATCACAAAATGAGCAATTTCTCAGGTAAACAAGACTACAAAACCCTCTGCTTGACCTAGGTCACAATTAGCATTTCCTCGAAATTTTCTATGACTAATGGAATTCTCCATTCTATAAAATTCAAAGTTGTTTACAAGATCAGATCTGTTACAAAAATTATATTAAGCATGTGGTAAACATCAGGTAGGCTTGGTATTTTGATGGGGAATACTACTGTCAAAGACCCAGACCCAAATACATCTGTTTACTTTTATTGATAATGATCGTAAAATTTAACCCACACTCCTAGGCAAATATTACCTATGTATTATTTGTATGCAAAAAAAAAATAATTTATTGGTCAGGTAGACAATGGACTTGATTTTTTGAAAAAGGTCAAGTCTCAAATGCAATAATATATATCATATATTCATGGAGAAGAAAAACTAACAAACAATACAAATTATATAAACATAGCGGGAATCTGAATCCGGAAATTTCTAACGATCGTACTTGCCATGAACAAGTTTGTTTTCGTCACTTTTCTGTGAGAATCCAAATATTAATTTGAATATTTCTGTAGCAGTCTCTAATCCACCTACAGGGTATTGAATCAGTAAACTTTAAACACATTCCCTGCTGCATGCGGACAGTTACAGAAACTTAAACTTATTACATAATATGAATTGATACATGTTAAAGATGTAAAATATTATATTTTAAGATTTATGTCCAGAAAATATAGGAAAGATTTTGTTGCTGCACTGAAATATCCCCAAATAAACTTAGCTAATAATGCTTGTTTTGGACTCCTTGCTTTTTCGTCCGAGGCATCATTTCAGAATCTTAAATAATTTAACTAACACGATCAATTGTTTGAATGCAACTGATTCTGAACAATATTAATTTTAATGTTTTTTTTGAAATCGATTTTCTTTCACCAAGATGCCTAAAGGTTATCGTGTCTGAGTTACAGTTACTATAACACTGATTTAGGACGTGCACGACTTAGTTTCAACAGACAAGTGATAGTGAAAGCTGTGTCTCTAATACATTATTATATACTCTGGGACTGGTATGAAATATGAAGGTTCTTGGTTTAGCTATGAGTAGATTTAAGTTTTCCTTAATTCAATCAAACGCTTTTGAATGAATTCTTTGTCTTCGCAACTTGTATCTTCCATTTCAGATTTTCCTTCACAAGCCCAGTAAAAAGCAACCATGAAATTTCGAATCATAGGATGACAAAAACGCAATCGTTTCTTGCCTCCATTATCCCCAACAGGAGCAGTTGAGACAAGTTTCGCTGCAATACATATTTCAGCAAGCCTTTGGTCGGTTTTGTTTGTGTTAGTCATCAAATCTTCCTCTGAGAATATGTCCTTGGATTCTCTGTCTTCCAAGCAGCAATAAGCAGTTTTACCTAGACCTTTCAGAGCCTTTCCATGGTTTATGATGAAAATCATTCCCTGTGCTCTTGGTATGAATTTCACAACCTCACTGAAGCCCAAGTTCAAATCGGTGTACGAATTTAATTTCTTTCTGCGCTTTTTCAAATTTTCTTGAATAAAGCACAAGCACACCCCTGCAATGTCTGAGGGCAAAGTGTCGTATTGACACCAAATATGAATTAGAGGCTGGACAAAGAATGCCTTCTCCATCAACTGTTTCAATTTATTGCACTCTACCAATTCCATGAATTTTTCATATGCATTTTGTGGATAGTCAAAGTCAGTAAATATTCTTTTCGCATATTTTTCTACATTCTCTGAATCAATTTCATTGAAACGAATAGACGCCATTGTTTCACGTTGCTCTTTTTGGATAGTATATCTTTGTTCTACTGGTTTCCACTTATGGCATGTCACTATCTTTAAGCAATTCATATTAAGAAAATCATTCAAAATGTGAATATTTTCTCTTGCCTCATCTGTACCATGAATTAAGATTATTATTTTCTCATGCCTATGTTTAATCAGCAACTCCAAATCATTCGACAATTGTTCTTTCTTCAAGCACTGCCGTTGAATAATATCTGTCGGAGATTGACCTGTCACAACATCTCTAAGGGACACAAAAAATAACAAAGGGAATGATCCCAGAGTTTTGATATCCTGTATTTCTTTTTCTAGTTCACCTTGATTTGTATCATTTCCAGTTATCTGACGGCGTTCAAATGACGTGCACCATGTTTTCAAAAATTTTCGACACCATGTCGTTTTCCCACTTCCCAAATCTCCTTCAATTATTAAGAGTTTTCTTGGTTTTCTTTTATGGCACAAACACTGTTTGTAAGTTGGATTATGTTTAACGATGTCGTGACAATTTAATTCAATATTCTCGAGCTGTAGTTTTGATATCTCATTAAGTGCAAGTTCCTTATTCGTCTTGTACGTAACATAAAGAATGTTTGCTACTTTCTCCATGGCTGAAAGTAACAATAGTGTATATAAGTACAATCTGAATAACACTGAGCTTAATTAAATGCTGCATTTATGAGATCCCCTAAACAGACACAAGGCATGCACACACACACATACACACAAAATGCAAAGTTATCATCTTATTTTATGCGAAAATATGACAATGTCAGAAGCTTCAATCAAAAGGAATGTTAGACCACTTTAAGAGGACAGTAAGACCGAATTAAGAGAACAGTAAGACTACTTTCAAACCATTTTCAATTGTTAGCATAACTAATGTACAGTCTGGATAGAAAGCCGATACTTGAAAACAAGCGAATACATCAAATAAAGGAGCAGCAGAGAGTGAACAGACCCTAATTGGTTGTCCGTTATTTTCTCAAACTAAAGGTTCCTACGAAAATCAATACAAAGGTCAATAACTCCAAATCAAAGCCTCTAACCAACCGCGAGTCTCTCTAAATCGTGTTAGCGTATTTTGTTATTTTATCGCTGACGCGCGTTTTCTAATTTTTATGCACGTTCGTTTGCGTGTCGGACACTCAGTTTTTGTCGTTCACACTCTCTGCTGCTGTAATTAAACCATTATTATATCAATAATGATCAGAGAAGCTCACTCAGCTAGACTAGCTAGAGAGCGACTAGAGGCAATCAAAAATATCTACCCGTGAGATTCTGTCAAGCAGCAACTACAAACGTGTCAGCAAACCCAAGAAGAATTTGCAGAATCTGCAGAAGAATTATTCAAACCTGTTACAAAGACTACTAAAGGTCTACTTCCTGCGTTGGAAAGAACCGCAGCAGCAGCTGAAAAACACAGTAGAGCAAACTAAGAAAAGAAAAAAACCTTTTACGAGAAATTCCAGCTGAAATAGCTGCTGCTTAGCCAACCCAAGAAATATTTGAAGGTATTGACCAAGTTCGTGCTGAAATAGGTGAAATAAAGGAACGTATATCAGAACAAGAACAAAAAGAAGCACGAGAAAGAGTTGCACTGACTGACAAAGTTTCCAAAGAATATATTAAACATATCAAAAAACTTGACACCATGAGAAGATTACCTTCGTTTGCCGCTGTAAGTTTTGATCAAAGAAAAAGTTTTGAAACTCGAGCACGCTGATGATGTTTTAGGTCGTGAAGCTTGGTACAAATGGATATATCGCATACACTACGGAGTTGATCGGGCCCGAAATAGTGATCCAAGATATATTGCGTTCATAAACGGAATAGATGACTATTTTTCAGAATTAAAAAAAAACAAGAAAAACAACAACCACAACCACAAAAACAACAAGCACACCAACAAAAACGACAACAACCACAACAATAAAAGAGCAGCCAGTCCAGTATTAAGTGCGGAAGAAGAATGGCAAGACGCCCCCGACGTAACTTGAAGTGGTATTGCTACTCCTGGTACAGTTACCAGGGGAAGTGGTCTTATTACTTGTCCCAATAATGTCCTTGCTGACTCCCCAGAAATCATCAACGAGATAACATCAATTTGTCAACGATTATTTACAGGTGGAATTTTGGACATTAATGTTTACCGGGAACTCATCGATGAAATTATCGACAATTACTATAGTGATTAAACAGTTAGATATAATGACTATGATAAGATGATCATACATAATGCTCAGCGTGGACCTGTCATGGTCAGAGTGATAAATTCGAGACTACCTACAGCAGCAGAGAGTGTGAACCCTATAAAAGTTAGGAGGGTCCATTTGCAAAAATAAAGGTTGCTAAGAAAATGAAACGCGCGTCAATAACTCCAAACCAAAGCCTCTAAGCTACCGAGAGTCTCTCTAAATTATGTTAGCGTATTTTGTTACTTTATCGCTGACGCACGTGTTTTGAAATTTTTCTGCGCGATCGTTTGCGTGTCGGACACTCAATCTTTGTCATTCACACTCTCTGCTGCTGTAATTAACCAAAAATTTTATCGAGACCTATACGATACTTAGATCTGGGGTCAAGTAAATTTATTGTGATAAATCCAAACGGGATAGCTTGAGCTTTTGAAAAGAAGTTTTTTAACTTGATCATGTCCATGTCCCCTGAACAACAGGTCTGATGAATGTTTCGTTTACCGTTGTGGCATCGCCCAGCAGATACTCGACGACAGAATATTGAAGTTGAAATTCCTGGAACTGATGAAAAACAAAATCTTGTACTAATGATATTGTTTTAGTTCCTATCGGCGCCGTTGAAGGTGCGTTAAAGATGAGTAAAACTCAATGGAAGTTGGATACGCTATAACGATTCATTCATCACAAGGACTAACTATCTCGGATACAAATATCTGGATTATAGATGATCGGATCGAATGGTCAAATTTAGTTTATCTCGCGGTGTCTCGAGTCAGAAGAATATCTCAGCTGCACAGGATTATCATCGACTTCACAGAAAATAATAATCAAACTGATAGCCACACCAATGATATAGTAAAAAAAAAATCTGGTTATAAACAATGTGACAAAAAAATAAACGCGACTTTGATCTCGATGTTGAATTTATAATGACACTGAAACAACGACAGAATAATTATAGTGCGAGCTGTAACTCTAACATGTTGTGGCAGTATCTGAATAATAATCCAAGACAGTTTACCGTGGATAGAATTAATACTAGTCTTGGTCACACACGCGAAAATGTGATGCTGACCTGTCTTTCAGTACAATCGACTTCCGGGCGCTGGACGTCCTGCCAGTTTGCAAAAGAGAACGCGGTGGTAATTGTGTATCTTCAGGAATTACTTGTAATTGTTCACGTACAAATCCACGCTGAGGAGCAGTGGAATCTAATCTGTAGATTGCAGGTATACCCATGGATCTAACCACGCTGGAAATTTTATCTGTAGTCACAGTCCAGATAGGATCAGTTGCTCCTTTCTTACCCCCTTCAAGTTCGCCAGGTTCATACAAATATCTTACAGTCACATTGCCCAGTACTGGTTGTTTTGAAAAGTCGCGTCGTTGTATTGGTATATGTTTTTTGTAATCGCGATGATGGGTTTCATGGCAGTTGCACGAGTAATTTCATTATTTAACGCAGTTATCACTCTTGGTAATCTTGCAACCCATTCACGAGATCTCTTGTCTTTCTGAACTATTTCCTTTGCATACTGGTATCCAAATAACCGCTCAGCAAGTGTTCGATTAAATCGTTCAACTATTGCCTGATCGCGATGAATTGCGGTATGTCCTCGTCTGATTTTCACATTATGTTGCTTCATCAACGATGACACTGCACCAAGAAATTCTTTGCCAGGATCAACCGGTACTAGTTGTGGCCATCGTAGACCACCAAGTTGATAAATTCGTTCAAACGCAGATGCAACTTCAGTTGCTGTTTTAGTTGATAGCGGCTCTACTTCTTTATATCTACTCGCATCATCAACGACAGTTAACGCGTATTTGTATGTGCGTGATTGATGTCCACGTGTTTAAATAGTATCGTGTGGTAAAAATAAAATGTCTGCCTGATGAACTTCATTGGGAGTGCTGACATCAAAATAAGCGTACTGAATTTTTTTAGGCGGTGGTACATAGATTTGCCATATTGCCTGTAGTGCTAACCAATTTGCAACAACAGAACGTGAGACATTTGCTGCCTCAGCAAGTTTACTAATTGCTGCTCTACCCCTCCAATATCCTCTTGGGCTATAATAAACTGATTCCATTATAATAGTTATATGATTAATTCCCAGCCCCTAGTACTAGTTTACCTTTCATTGCAGATTTTACTAGAAAACTAGCAAGTTTTTCTCTGAAAGATTTATTCGCTATAGAATTTAATGCATGAATCAACTTTACGTCTGCGAGGTACGGTTGTTGTAAATCCTTATTTTTATACGCAACGTCATGTACATGACACGCTTGATCAACTGCGTTTATTGGATACTCTGCAGGTCTTGGCTGATCTCGTTCGTCAAGTCAAATATCAAGTCCGGTTCCAGGACCACAGTAATTATATCCGGATAATTGTTTCTCTCCTGGATATTTAGCCCATGGAGCTCCTGGTAATTTTCCAAACGAAGTAGCAATATCACCACCTGTCTGGCGAGATGAAATGTATTTGCTTGTACCACATTTTACACACTTGCCTGTAAGTGCACGCTTGCTATTTTTTGTTATTATTGTTGTTAATCCACTGGTGGACGTGGATGCTCTGCATCGAACGCAATATAAATTCATATTATTTATTATATGGATATAATTGACTTCTCAGCGACACGAGCGCGGGAGGCAGTTGAACATCATCCAGGACTACCAAATTCTATAAGGTTGATAATAATTGGACCATCTGGATCTGGTAAAACACAATTGTTGCTGAATCTGATAATGAGATGGCTCAAGTGCGATAAATTGTATCTGGTGGCACCATCCGTTGATGATCAATGGTGTTATGAAGTACTTTGAAGATTTTGAAATTATGAAGATTTTAATGAAAACGAAAAGTCGTTGACAAGTCAAGGAGACGAGGACAGAGTCAGCGTCATTGATTTTATTACCAATATTGACGAAGCCCCATCCATAGATGACCTTGATGGGGTTATTAATAACCTTGTAGTATATGACGATGTGATGCTGGACAAGCAATCAAATCCGGCTTCCAGAGACAGACACAAAAACAAAGATGTAATTTATGTTACCCAACGCTATACACAAATACCTAAAGTGATCAGAAATAACTGTGATATTTTAGTTCAAAAACTTCTTTTCAAAAGCTCAAGCTATCCCGTTTGGATTTATCACAGTAAATTTACATCACCCCAGATCTAGGTATCGTATAGGTCTTGATAAAATTTTTGGTTAATTACAGCAGTAGAGAGTGCGAATGACAAAAATTGAGTGTCCGACATGCAAACAAAAACGCATAAAAATTTGAAAACACGTGCATCAGTGATAAAGTAACAAAATACACTAACATAATTTAGAGAGACTCTCGATAGCTTAGAGGCTATGGTTTGGAGTCATTGACGCTCGTGTTTCATTTTCGTAGGAACCTTTATTTTTTGCAAACGGACCCTCCTAACTTTTATAGGGTTCACACTCTCTGCTGCTGTAGGTAGTCTCGAATTTATCACTCTGACCATGACAGGTCCACGTTCAGCATTATGTATGATCATCTTATCATAGTCATTATATCTAACTGTTTAATCACTATAGTAATTGTCGGTAATTTCATCGATGAGTTCCCGGTAAACATTAATGTCCATGACACCACCTGTAAATAATCATTGACAAATTGATGTTATCTCGATGATTTCTGGGGAGTTATTACCGGTTCGTTTTCCAGCAATCAGAATTTCTAATCTGTCTACATCGGCAAGCACATTATTGGGACAATTAATAAGACCACTTCCCCTGGTAACTGTACCAGGAGTAGCAATACCACTTCAAGTTACGTCGGGGGCATCTTGCCTTTCTTCTTCCGCACTTAATACTGGACTGGTTGCTCTTTTTTGTTGTGGTTATTGTCATTTTGTTGTTGTGGTTGTTGTTGTTTTTGTCGTTGTGGTTGTTTTTGTTGTTGTTTTTGTCGTTTTTCTTGTTGTTTTTTAAATTCTGAAAAATAGTCATCTATTCCGTTTATGAACGCAATATATCTTGGATCACTATTTCGGGCCCGATCAACTCCGTAGTGTATGCGATATATCCATTTGTACCAAGCTTCACGACCTACAACATCATCAGCGTGCTCGGGTTTCAAAACTTTTTTCTTTGATCAAAACTTACAGCGGCAAACGAAGGTAATCCTCTCATGGTGTCAAGTTTTTTGATATGTTTAATATATTCTTCAGAAAATTTGTCAGTCAGTGCAACTCTTTCTCGTGCTTCTTCTTGTTCTTGTTCTGATACACGTTCCTTTATTTCACCTATTTCAGCACGAACTTGGTCAATACCTTCAAATACTTCTTGGGTTGGCTAAGCAGCAGCTATTTCAGCTGGAAGTTCTCGTAAAAGTTTTTTTTCTTTTCTTAGTTCACTCTGCTGTGTTTTTCAGCTGCTGCTGTGGTTCTTTCCAACGCAGGAAGTAGACCTTTAGTAGTCTTTGTAACAGGTTTGAATAATTCTTCTGCAGATTCTGCAAATTCTTCTTGGGTTTGCTGACACGTTTGTAGTTGCTGCTTGACAGAATCTCACGGGTAGATATTTTTGATTGCCTCTAGTCGCTCTCGAGCTAGTCTAGCTGAGTGAGCTTCTCTGATCATTATTGATATAATAATGGTTTAATTACAGCAGCAGAGAGTGTGAACGACAAAGATTGAGTGTCCAACATGCAAATGAACTCGCATAAAATTTGAAAACACGCGCGTCAGTGATAAAGTAACAAAATAAGCTAACACAATTTAGAGAGACTCTCAGTCGGTTAGAGGCTTTGTTTTGGAGTTATTGACCTTTGTATTTCATTTTCATAGGAATCTTTAGCTTGAGACAATAACGGACAACAAATTAGAGTCTGTTCACACTCTCTGCTGCTAATGGTAACTTGGTCTTCCGTTATTTTATCGTAATGCATATTACATGTTCAAATCAAAGACAAAATTAGTAACGCCAGCTTTGCACTGCTATTGCTTAACTGTACCCCTAATTAGGTGATTAGTACAGCGATTTGTTAATTTATTTCAATTGATTTCTCCATCTTGTTATCAGTCCTTTTGCAAGTTTCTGATGCTAGCTGGTCTGCCTAAAGGATGCAGATACACATACATACATACATACACACATACATACACACACACACACATACACACATACATACACACATACATACATACATACATACATACATACACACATACACACACATACATACACACATACATACACACATTCATACACACATACATACACACACATACATACACACATACATACACACACATACATACATACACACATACATACATACACACACATACATACACACATACATACACACACATACATACACACATACATACACACACATACATACATACA
>JAECUM010077554.1:0-16338 GCA_016617855.1 Megalonaias nervosa
TATAAAACGATAGTCAGGGTCAACGTTGTTACTGTGTTAGAACATAAGCGTATTATAACCTTCATTCGGAATACTTTTTAAGCGTTTCTGGGTTAATGTGAAATTAATAATATAGGAATTCATACCATACTGTAAGTTATTTATTTTCAAATCTTTTACTTTGTTTGACATTATATGTTCGGGACATTTTTATTTTGAATTACAGGATACTTGCTGTGTTTTACCTTTTGTTGTTGCATGGTTTAAACGATGGAAGCAAGCCTTGATACATAAGAGGTACAGGTATTTCAAACTATTACCCGTTATGATGTATTTCTCGTTCAGTTCTTTTAAAGTATGATTAGTCAAATGCTAAAACACCCTGGGTAATATTTATCTGGTCACGTTTGTTGTGATAGTACAACTTCATTATTTTGCAGGTGCAGGAAGCGCTATATTTTGATTAAAACGATCATGCAATATGGTGCTATTGAAATTTGTCTTGAACATGTTTATGCTCATTCCTAGATGGGAGATGTAAAACACCAATTCAAACCTGAATTGTATCAATGCCCTTCATAGTTAGAATATCAACTGGCGTCTAAGTTGGAGGAGATGGGTGGGATTCTTTCTATATTTCTGTTGTGCGTAAAGGTTTGCTTCATTGATTAATGTTTGCAAAAGATCTTGATCCCACATCAGATCAAAATAACCCAGTAAAGCTTCGTCTCGTTCTTGAATGAATTACCCTCCCACCTTGGTATACTGGCGTACGTTACGAGGAGTAAAGTTCTCAGCTGACAAGTTAGCTTGAGACCTTTGAAATCTTCATCATTATCAACATCTAAGTACAAAAATAAAAACAATTGACCAGTTGTTATCCACTGGATTTATTTCTACGAAGTAATGATCACGATCTCCACCATTTAAAATATCAAATTTCATTGCAAAATTGTACATATTTTGATTAAACTTAGCATCCACATCATTGTCATAAATGTTCACCTTCATTGTTTTTTGTTTTTTTTGTTTTTTTGTTTTTTTTTTCTCTTCATTTTAATAGATGGTTATTCATTGATAAAGTACTTGCGTTCCTTCTATTTGTTATTTCATTTTATTTTGAATGCGTCTGTTATTTATATCTAGATTTTTTAAACTCTTCGTACACAACTGTATCTATATTATATTTGATTTTTGTTAATATCTGTTGTTACGTATCGGCTCTTTTAAAGTAACATAAAGAAAAGAGTGAAGACAACAATCTTTGTAAGTTTTAACAAAAATAATTTATTTCCCTAGAAAACACGGTGAAAAGGTAAAACTATGAAATAGGACTTACGGTTTGCGAAGAAAATCTAAACATTTGTCCTAGAATTGTGAAAAACATATAAGTCATATCAATAAACAGTTCTAACTGAAGCTAGTCTGAATCTCAATTCCGTTCCAAGATGGTGGATGATGACGTCAGACGAAGTTTTTACACAAATGTACAGAATTTTCACTTTGAATTACATTTGTACTGTTCTGTTCCAGTTTAGAATTAATTTCACCAAATGTCTTTGTCCAAAGCCACTTGTGTAGTTTTCTAGGGAAAACAATTATTGTTTAAAAAGTAGATGAACTACAGCTGTCATCTATAACAATATACATCTCGCTCTAGAGACGTACAATGGAACAACTCTTTCCAGCACCAGAAAAAGAATGCCTTCTTCTCAAGGTATTAGAACGACTCTACAAGGTGTTAAAATATGAGTCTGACTACTATTTCACAGATACCTGAGTATTTAAACTGAACGAAAACGTCATATTTCATGTACACGCACGAAGAACGCGTGGTGATTTCGAAATCTCACCATCGCAGTACAAAATGTAAACAAGTATAATTAGAAATGACCTCGGCCACAACCAATCATTTATGCCGGCAGTTTATCTACCCGGCAATGTAAACAAAAAACTTACGAAAGCCGAGAGTCATATTTACGTTCTAAATAAACACGACCTTTCTTTTAACATATCAGACCCTGTGAACATAATCATCTTCATAATAATATACAATAATTCAAAAATGAAATAAAAAGAATTCAAGTTTTAACACACAAGTAATTAAACTACATGGTTGTAACACTGTAAATTGTAATTTTCATCTATAATCAAGATATTTAATAACTTTTGCACATGTGTTATAAATTCTCTTTAGGATATTAAGAATGTAGAACGCATAGGATCTATAAATAGGTCTTTACGATCATTAATATTAATATTAGTAATAAAACCTGTTGACAAATTTGGGGTAATTTCTCATTTGCTGTTGGGGTTAGTTGGGTTCTTAGAAGAATTAAATTACTTCCCATTGGATGGGTAGGTCGCGTGAGTAGATATTGTGAAATATTAGATTTAGTAGTATGGTCTGTCACATGGGGTATATTGCAACATATAGTCATAATAGACACTTGGAGATGTATATAAAGAGAGAACGGAGCAATTCATTCCTATTTCGGCTTCCCATTTTGGAGTCTTATTTCTTATGTTCTTGTGGTAACATCAGTCTGCAGACGTATCTAATGTTGTGTTTAAATATTTTTTGAGAGTAAACATTTATTAGGATTCTTCATTAGAATTACAAAGTGCTCATTCGACTAAAATATTATTCTTGGACTATTGTGAATTTATTAATAGGACTTTTGGACAATGCATTTGTGATATATCAGGACTGACACCAGACCACTACATCGAGGATTTGAAATACATTCAGTACATTCGAGCCTGTATGTAGATGCACCATCAAATAGTAGACATTTAAAATAGAAAAGCCCTTAAATGACTTCTGAAAAACTGCCCAACAGAATTTGACCAAATTTGTCAGAAAGCATCCTCGGAATAAGGGCTTTCAATTTTCGTACAGAAAGTGCCATTATGTTGTGAAATATGGCTAAAAATTGAAACACATTTGAAGCATGTCTTAAGATAAACTCAACAGAATTTGATTAAATTCGACTTATCCTAGCAAATGATTACATACGATGGAGATCTACAATCCGTTTGTTCTAAATGAAAATTGTGCCACTCAGACATCCATTATGGCCAGCATAGTGGCGATCTTGAAAATCTAAACGCTATGCATGAAAGGCCGGTCATATCAACATCGGGTTTTCACTTGAAGGCTTCTTATGACATTTAGTTGGTCCTAAATGAAAACCACTAACAGTAATGCTGTTGCACTTAGCGGTTTCAGGCTCGACTGCTTGTAAATGTGACAGACAGTACCCAAAGCGATTTAGGATGTTGATGAACTTTTATCCGAAGTACCAATTCCAAAAGATACTTTCATTTCTTGAACTGTATCACCGAAGTAGACAAGCTCACAGCAATTAGAGGGTTGCCAAAACTTAATTTCTTTTGAAAATGATTATTTAATTATGTCGTTCAATTTGCAGTTTATAGTTCTTTTGTAATCTTCTGTGCTGACTTCCAAATTAATAATAGATATTTATCATGTACCATATATAGTCCCTCAGTCTTCATATATTAAATAATATCGCCTTCAGTATGAGATTAAACATTCTCGATTATATGCATATGCTTTCATGTGAGCTTCCAGAATTTTAGATGTTTCCGACCCAGCACTGTGCGGTTTTCGAACATTTTGAGGTCAGTGATATAAATAGACATATACTTTAGCTACAAACAGGCGTATAAATAAGGTTAAGTTTTCTTTACAGCTGAGATTGGATCTAACATCATAATTGAGTTATAATTCAACAATATGTGCCAAAATCATATACCACCGACGAGAGATGTGAATCATGTATTAAATGAAATAAGGCACATTAAGTTTGAGAAAGATGTTTTGTTTGTCAAAACAGAAGATTATCCTTCTATTTTGGCATTCCATTTTTGCGACATTATGGTACCAAATTCACCAGCCGCATACACCAAACACACCGATTGTCAAATTGTAAACAAATGCCATTTGAACCAATATTCACGACGCTTTCATGAAACAAGAAAGCATACTTCACAAATTCCCTTCGAGGGGATATATGGGGAGTTATGGCCATCCCAAGGTGTAATATGAAATGTTTCTAACAGTTGAATTGGGAATTGGAAGAGGAAATAACGTAATATCAGACAGATATGATAAAGAAGAAATCATGAGTATTTTAGGGAAACTAACATTCGTTAAATGAAAGATAAGAGAATTATGTACATTAATCCCAACAGTTTGCAGGATTAATCCATGTGTCAGTTATTGCCTGTCAAAATTTTAACTTGGCAAACAAACAACAAATCAAAGACAATTTAATGTCTTGGAATGATGAAAATACGTTTGAGTGAGTTTTATAAGTAGATTTAGGAGTACCAATATATGTTCGCGACTGTTTCAAAGACTCCCCTTTAGCTCTCTTTTGTCTTCAAGTTTCTATCTACCTGATTCTTGTATACATTGTCACCATTAGGTTCTTTAATATTCTTTAATTACACATTGAGCTTTTATCTCTAATCCAATACAAAAATCAGCAGTATTATTAATCTGAACTATTAAGTTGATAATAGTTGTATACAGACCAGAATTTGTGTTTAAAAAGTGCTTTAAGGTCCATATTTTATAATTTGTATTCAAGAAAAGTGAAGGAGCATAGTTAATTTTTTTAAATAGTCGTTAATGTTAGTTGAATAGTTTGGGCATCAAATATATCCAATAAGCCTTATATATCTATATCAATACTTTTATCAAACACTTTTGTTTTATATGGATCAATGTTTAACATACACTAAAACACCAAACTGTTGGTCTGTAAAATATGGTATAATGTGTAAATCATAAACCAATATGCCTCCAGGAAGCTTTTAATCCAATCTATTTAAGCTATTTTTAGTTTCAAGTAACGCATTTATTGCAATATGCTTGATACCAATCTTCGTGTTTAATTCTTATTTATTTTGACCTTTATTTAAGTTTTTATGTTATTAATTCTAATACTGATTGTAACTAGAGTTGTTTCCCGTGATCTGCATTAAATGCATCTGCTTCGTTTGCAAAGTATTGTTATATATAATGAAAATATTTTCATCTTTTCATCCTTCAATCTAATTTGTCAATTCTTCCTTGTACCAGAACGATATTATTAACCAGTTCTCCATCTGTATAGGATTTTGTTTATGTTATTTCATTTCCAGCATTAAGTTCGCTTGTGAGAGCCGATAAATCCTGATCCCTTAATATATAATGTTCAATTTCTTTAGCCAAATAATTCTTAATATAATAGATTTATCAACCTAAAATTAATGTCAAAGTTTTTATTACCATAGAAAAGGCAGTATTGGATACTTTGGCGATGAACTTGATATTTTCACTCCCTTTTGTATTTAAGAGTAACCAGCTTAAACTTACAAGTTGTACTATAGATTTGCTAACAAGCTTATTTTGTTTCCTTTATAACACTGAAATCTGATTTGAGTTTGTCCATGCTAAATCCTCATTACTTTTTCCGGTATTATCCCTTAGGCAATTCGATAATCAGTTTGAAACTGGGACAATGATAATGAACTTTATGACTTCTTTGGAATCCATTTTTATGCTGGAGACTTTACAAATATGTTAAAGATCTTAAAAACCATGATATAACTCACTAAGAGCTCAATTTAATGGTTCAACTTCTTTTGTTTGTCTAGCCTGCCATTTGTGATGAAAATTCAGGGCATTTCTGGGAATGGACTTTCGTGTTCCTTAACCAACATATCGAGATGTTGTTTTTGAAGTAGTTTATCAGATACAACAGTTTTTAAGACTGAACTCTTTCAATACACTAATCCCACAGTTAATGCAACAATTACACCATTTACAATACGTTTTAATTTGGCTACTTACTTATATCACAGTATTTTTTTATCTCCAGTGCTAAGTCTTACCTTCTCTAATGTCTCCTCCTTACACTTGCTTTAATGTCTCTGTGATGGGGTTCTAAAATTCCTCTGAACTCCTCCCAAAGTTGAAACTCAATCTGAATTGTATTACTTGCACAAGGGAGGAAGCTTTCTATACATGTTATAGAAAGGATGGAGTAGGTTGACCTGTGTACAAGGACTCGGACTAGTGACCTCATGTACCTGCAGTCTTTGAAAAGAGCTGAAACGCTATACTCTATAATAACATTGGGTATTGTCCACCTGTCCTTGATGTTAAGTTCTGTGACTACAAAACAAATTAAGTCCTTTATTTTAGATAAAATATCCCCTTTGAAGTAGAAGTACTTGCTAAGTAATACATTAACCTCTGACCTGGTTATTACATAATATGACTTAATATAATTCACCCCATATCATCAATGTGAAGTTCCGTAAGTGTGATTCATTCCATATCAACTATGTGAAGTTCCTAAGTGTGATTCATCCCAAATCACCAATGTGAAGTTCCGTAAGTGCCGAGATGAATCCAACAGAACTCAAAGTTAAAACAATTTGTTCTATTCAAATTAATTATATTTCTAGTATAGCACATGTATGAAAACAGCCGTTGAAAACGCACAAAATGTCATTTTCATACACATTGCTGAGTGACATCTCATAAAAAAAATTTTTGAGACTAAAAACACTTACTTGTACAACAATATTACAGATTACTGAACAAAATCATACTATAGATATGAAACGATAACATCTACGCAGTCCTGGAGTTGGGGGTGAAGATAAGGATGAAGGGAACATTGTATTCAGCAATAAACAACAACGCTAGCAGTGATTGGTGCATTATGTAAGATTTGCAGTTTCTGTCAGGCTCAAATGCTAGAATTGTGATCTATGGGAAAACAATTGGTACCGATATACATGGGGGAACATCAGCCTCGTAGTGTATCCATAGAAATTTGCACATGTAGGCACCACTTATAAGTTATAATATTGTGATTTAGTAACGCAAACGGATATGTAACATTTGTGGCCAAATATTGACAGACATTTTATGGTCAGATGTATAAAATCTCCAGAACAAAACGCGTTGGGGGGGGGAGATTTTAATTAAGATGGTTATGCCAGTCAGACAGTTGTGTGACCTGATGGCTTAATATAAGTTGAGTCAGATCCCAGATTGTCATATATGCAACAGAAAAAGATATTTAGAGACAATGTACTACGTGTACATGATTTTTGAAAAATATTAGACATTTCACATATATATCTGAATTCCAAAAGCATGCTATAATCCAGGATACAGAACATTGTGAATGTTGAAAACCTTGTTGTATCATATAAGACATGGTGGTGTATGTAATTTTAATTAATTTATTATAGATATGATCTTCCTTTCCACTCTACATTTTAATATTATGCAACAACTATTTCTTTGATGGTATTCATGAGAGATTCGAAGTCTGTAACTGTCAGTACTTGAACAAGACCTGTCCTAAACTTTACAGGACCATTCCAGGTAAGGTCAATGATTGCAAAGATTTGATGTTTAAATGTTGCCACGTCAAAGAGCTGACAAACCCATGCCATCAGGCCCACATCACTTCTTAATGTTACACAGCTCTTAGATGTTACACTCAGGCATTCGGACTCAAGGATAGTGTAAAGACTATATACTACTGCAATCAGAGGATAAGCACTTTCGAAGTAACACCTGTCAATATCGGGGAAAAGCCAATTTGTTTGATCACGCTCGGTTTTGACCACTCCCTGCCCATGCGCACAGATGATCTAACCACAGTCCATTCATTAGCATTCTGGTCATGGTTAATGATGAATAATTCGCTGCCCGCGGGAAGTGACGTGAAAATAGCAGCAGCGCGCCGATCTGGCAGTTGCATGGAACTAATTGACCTGCATAAGATCACCAAGCCGGAATGGGTTCGCCTTTTCGGCAAAAAACGTGCTAAAGACGTATGCAGCCCCATCGACATTAAACTTATCCTTGACATCACGAAAATAGTGAAATCAACCCAGGTCTAAGTTTCTGTGAATACGAGCAGGATGTGGCACTATCTTGTCCAAGTTAAATTGGACATCAGGTTCTTTGATGTTAATGATCCTGAGGCGTCTGAGCTCCTTCCGCACCCTCTCTGCTGCCTCACTGCAACAGTGTCATGCGATTCCTGGGATAAGGGGTCAGACTTCTGTACGTGTAACTTATCTCAATATACATACGTATTGTGTTCTCGTGCCTCTGGGCTCTTGTGGCTGTCACCCCCACTGATGATAGCAGAACAGCTGTCAGAAGATGACGATTGATCAATTGACTCTACTTTTGCTCTGAACGTATCGTGATCTAACATGTTACCAAGTTTTAAGCGGATGAATCCCTTTCGAGGTCGACTGGCTTAATGTCAGAAAGTGCATCCTCTTTCGTAGTATTAAGATAGTCTTTCACTCCACTCTCTTCCTGACGTTGTAAAGCTTCATATTTGGGCAAGAAGAAAGGTTCTTTAACATGATCAGTGAAATAATGAATATCCACATTGTTTTCCCCGCAATCAATAATGGAAATTCATACTTCTAATAAATTCTCTCAGCAAAAATCATTAAATATTTAAAATCTTTTTGTCGTTTTCCTTGTTTGTTTTTTTTTTTTTTTTTTTGTTTGTTTGTTTGTTTGTTTGTTTGTTTGTTTGTCTGTTTTTTCATTTTGTTTCTTATTCAGTGCCAGGAAATTAACACAAATTTGAAAGCAGGGCACTCCTGTGCTTGCAATTGTGTAGACACACATTCTAGACGTAGGGTCAAAGCCTGCTAAAAATGTAGTTGCTGTCTGTAAAATCTGTTGAACCTCTGATTACTATATTTTCTTAACAGATAATTTATGAATATTATATACCAGCTTACTCGTGGCCAGGTGATCTTTCCATGTGTCGCTGTATATGATATTGTCATCGATGTACGCATCACAGCCATCTATACCAGATGGTACAATATTCGTTAAACGCTTGAATGTTGATGGAGAATTTTTCATACGAAATGGCATTACTTTATATTGGCAGAGTCCATGTAGAGTTGCAAAGGCTGAAGTTTCTTACAGTTACCAAAAAAATACATTTACAATAGGTCAAGGATACACATGTTAAGTTTACGGAAACCATGTGGAATAATATTTTTAAGGATCTTATCGATATAGATTATCCTGAAATTAAAGGCAATTTATGATGAAAGATAAATCTTACCATCATAAAAAGATCTTTATTCACAGTAAATTTCAACATCATTATAAAACAAGAACCGAACAAAGTAATCGGCCGCTCCACCACCACTTTCGCCTTTTTTCGTCAATTTTCATTTTTTTTTTTTATTATTTTTTTTTTTTTTTTGTATAGGTCCGTCCATAGCTCGCGCCCTTGCTTATAGTGCAGCTGATGGTTTTCGCCTTAGTTGTGCACGAGTTATCGTGGGAATTCCGTAGTTAGGGATGGACGCGCCCGGGTTTTAAGATAAAAATTTGATCTTGCCGGGCCAGATTCTCCCGCCCTCAACCACCCACCCCCCACCCCCCAGCAATAATATAACAAATACGAAAAACCGTTTTATGGCTAACAAAAATGTGGGTGAGAAAGAGGGTGGGGAAACTAAACAAAATGGGAGTGAACAAAGCCCACAAAGTTAAACTGAACCGGCCGAGTACCCGACAAAAGTTCCCTATCCGTCCATCCCTAGTAATAGTAGTTAACATAGACTGGTCTCCTGTCGTACTTACACATCTAATTACGACTAGCATCGGCATTTGTCAACCTTGACCTTCCCTAAAACAAAATGGCTACGTAAACGGTATCTAATGTAAACACAATGTCTGATATAAATCAAATAAATTTATTGGAGAAAATGAAAAGTGAAACTTTAAATCTAATGTGCCATCCATTCGTGTTTTAACTGTTTTGCTGAGGGAATGTGTTAAAATGGACATGCAGTTTTGGAACAGTTGATAGAAGAATTGGCATTCGGGATGAGAGAACATATTGGTTCTGTTGTATATATCTGACAGTAGTTTGTTCACACTTTAAAAGTGATACATTTCAGATATTCTTTATTGCGGCTCACAACATGTGTTACTTAACATAATGTTTTTGTTTTATGTATCCACCACCACCCCATCCCCAATCTGTAAACAATGAACATATATATTGATTTTTATGGAGAGATATCTGTAGTGTTGACAATTATATGGACAAAATTAGGAGCATGAAAAGTCAATACATGGTTAAGTTTTGAAAACATATTCTTTCAAAAGAGTTTCCTACACAAAAATTAAACTTAGCCAAAGGCTTATGAATTGGGAGTAAGTGTCATCTTCTTAGGGTATGGGAGAAAAATATTTCTTTGGTTAGATACAAATACAACCTCCCCATCACGATAAGGACTTTCTGTTATACTGGTACTTGATACATGGAAAGGAAAATTGTGGCAAGGTGAAGTAAAGGGAATCTTGTTAACATTGTTGCGTACAAATACCTACTTTTGCTGGTTAAAGCGAAATTTTTTTTTTTATGTAAAGTATATGAAAAACAGCAATAATAACAGGAAATATAATGAAAGCATCTTTATTTCCATTTCAGTATATATACCTTGACTGCATCAAGTAGATTTTTTCTAAACTTCTAAATTGATAAATAATAAATCATACGTTAATTTAAAATACCTTCAAAAGATAAATTTTCGGTGAAGTTCTTGTCATAAGTTATCCGGCATTTACTTGACAAGCTGGACTGTAAACAAAGCAACTCATAGATTTCACTTCCGGATCAGCATCATTGTTTACTGTGCACTGTTGCCAAAATCCAGAGGCAACCACACCATAATGCTAATATTTTTACAGAACAAGCAACTACTTTTAAATCAATACAAAGAACACCTCAGTCTAACTCTTGTATTACTACCAAAATGAGAGAGGAACAAATGCTCAGAAAATAGACTGGGACTACATTGGTGGGTACTGAACCGGAAGTAATAATTGTGACCAGAGTCCAAATAATATTCAAGACACATTTTACGCCGTGCTTTTCTCTTTTACCCTGTTTTGTTTTCATCTGATACTGAGCATGTCATAGTTAAAAAAATGGAACATTCAGTAAAATGAATAAAACCTGTTTCTTTGCATAATTTGTCAGATGGCGGCAATCCCGTTTTACCACTACTGGTCGAATGGGAAGTTGCACCGGACTAACAAACTGAGCGGTTTCTCTATACTACATTTTTTTCCTTCTTGGCAGTTAATGCTGAAGACGATGTTTTAAGAGAAATTCAACAATTCAATAAAAGATATTTCTTTACTTAATTTAACAGATGGCGGCGACCCGATTCTAATTTTTATCACTGCCGGTCGAACTGGGTCGGTGCACTGTCCTATAACATTGTGTTATTTTACCAACATTACATACAAATCAATAACAGATTGTTTATGATTTCCGAAGAAAATACCAACTATAACCTATCAAAAATATTCTGATGCAGTGATTGAAATTTTGAAATTTCATGAAATGAAAAGTCAACTTCAGTGCTTTAAAACCATGTGCTTACGACGTAGATTCCTTGCACCACTAATTTAATGTATGGAGTAAAGCTACGTGTCAATTCCAACTATTTGGCTAATGAAATCAGGTTTAAAAAAAAACGATAAGCCCCACCCGCATCAGTTTTATGTACGCAATTCGGATTTTTTCATATATTTGTCTTGATGGAGTTGCTTCTCTTGATGGTTCATTTCAATTTAATCCGCAACACTGAAAATAGATACATTTGGAAAATCTGCAACAGTTTTCATACTAGAAAACCTCTTTACATACGTCTATATGAGGTAGAAAATGAATTATTTTTAGTAATGGAGCTGCATACGGCCAGGGAGTCATAATTTACTTCTTCGTGGGCAACAAAGAATAAATTTTTCATATGTGAATTTTCGGCTGGATTTCCGTAGATTTGCTTTGATGCTTTATCGCACATCAACACAAGTATCCTGGACTCATCGGTTTTGACGCACTAAAGCACTTACTTTCACCTTTTCAGAAATATACTTCTTTCATTGTGATATCTCTCATTACTTTAGAAACATTAGTTATTTTAACAAAGTGCGGATAACAAACGACGATGATATATTCTCTCATACACTTATGAGCACGTTTATTTCACGTTCTATTATTATTTCGGTTCTATTTTTTTTTTTTACAATCACAGTGACTTCAATTGTTTCCATCAACAAAATTAACTATTGAAGAAAACACAATTTATTTGAGGTAGTAAATAATATATATTTGCATATTAAAGCCCTCCCTCTGAGTTTTCAGCTTTTGCTGATTCGAAACTCACGAGGCCCAGAACAAATAACTGTGAAATAAAATAACTTCATGTAAAAGAAAAATATATGCCAAGGTGCATACGCAATATGCATATCTGAGTGTATTTGTGCACGCTTTGGTCTTATATATGCACTAAGAATGATGTATATCTATTAGTATGTTTATGCAATCATAAATACATCAGTGGAAAATTGTTTCAAGCAAGAATAAATGATTTTAACCCATTTAGTTTTAAACATATTAATTTGAAATTTTGCACATTTCTAAAGTCGAATACACAATCTGTGCACAATACATAATGAACTCAACAGAATACATTCTGGTCATCATGCAAATGTAAGTTCAAATCAAAACATCAGCATTTACATTTCTTGTATATTGTTCCCATCGAAAATATTGATTCATTGAAATGTACTATGACATCCTATTAGAGAAAAACTAATAAAATTGTCAAACATTTTTAAAGCAATCTTCAGATGATGCATTCCCGTACTGAACATGCATGCACAACTGAAATTGAGATATTTTTCCTTCGGGCATAAAGTTCTGCCATACCGTGAATAAATATGTACGATCAGCGCAACGACACCTAACGAAAGCACAGAGCGATTACGAACGGTAAATCTATTAATACAGCTATATTTTCTTTGCACGATTTATTCTTTTCCTTCACCCTAATGGCACAGACGTATGCTTTGATCTATGGGTTGATATCATATTGTCTTCCATTCTTAGTGCATAGAAGGACAGGGAGCAATGACACAAAGCGCATTATCTTATTAATTTCAAATGTTATTATCTTGAGAATCTAGGACCTTGTAATTGTTTCCCAAATTTAGTAATAGCTTGACGTTGCTGCTGGCATTATAGATTGTACGTATATTAGAAATGGATGCATCAAGAGAAACATTCCAAATAAAGTATGGGAATTTTTTTCTAATTCTAAAGTATGAACTTACACTCGAATGAGGGAAGTTTTCAATGTCTATAATGAAATTAGCATCATTTTATCGTAAGAGTTAAGGATCAAGTTAAGAAAAAGAACAGCTGCGAATAAAATATACTTGGTGGTCATCGAAGATAAAACAATCGATACCAGCGATGTACAGTCAGTGGACTGGCCGTGGCAACAACCGTTGCCCTGGGTGTGGTTGGCGACTATCATAGTCACGCGGATTTGCTGTCAGGGTTATATCAATTCTAACCGGCAACAAGTGGCACAGGAAAAACAAATTTCGTTACGATTACATCAACGAGAATGTGTTTATTCGCAAAACATTGCAGATGCCCAAAGCAGTTTCAGTACAGTAAAAACCGATAATTTGTACCCATCGAAAATGAAATGATTACCACGGCCGGGCTGAAAACTTCTTACCACAAGGTGCACAGATACGGAACCGGGGAAGTAGCGCGTTAGAGCAGCCCCAAAACAGATAGTTGATTTACATGCAGTAAAAATCGAGTAAATGGTTTTGCGCGAAACCGTGTTTTTATGTGTGCATGCAGGATCATTGTTTGCGAGCCCTGGCAAAATGTTAAAGGTGGTGAGGTAACGAAGGCGAGGACCAGTCGGATTAGGAACCGCAGTCTCAAACGCCTTGCATACGACTACTACATTTGTTTATACCCTGTGTATAAAATGTTGTAGCATGTTTTAAAGAGTCAAAATCTCTTATCCTAATGTATATCATAATGACAACTATAACTGCTCCGCCATCCATATACTTTTCTCTTCATAAGGCTTATCTTGATCGATCTTTTTCATCTTCAATTTACTCCTTTAGTCTCTTGCAAGTTGTCTACCAAGTTCTTCCCTACACGAATCTTTCATATTTGCTGAGGCTGCATCTTTGAATTTGTTTTCTCCACCTCCCATTCAAATTTACAAGATAATGATATATAAAGACAAATGTAAAATGAAGTCTGCATAGAAGAATCCTTGAAATAAACCATATTTGTGTTAACATAATTTATATGTAAATTCAGCAAGTTGAATAAATGGATACAATGAGATATAAAATACAAATCCAAGAAAAGAGTGTTAATGGTTTACAAAACCGGTAGGTATTGTCACCTTGTCTAAAAGTATATGCTAATGATCAAGTTAGAAAATGGAGCGCGGAGAATATAGGTCACCACAATGAATACCAGAAGCATAAAAGCACAAACAAAAAAACCCAACTTAGGCTAACTCAATGGTTAAGAAAGAGGATTGCCGGTGCATTAACATCTTTACCAATTTCCATGGCACTGTCTTATTAATTTTAGAGTAACAACCTTCAGACGAAAAGTACATGTAGCCTTGATCTGTGTCTATCAACGTTAGCAAAAGATGTTAAAACATATTCTACGTCCAAGGTGTAAATGTACAAAATATCATCCAATCAACAGGCTGGTTTCAGTACAAATTGCGCGCAGTATACTCACTGGAAGATTTTGTACAAAATTACACAAGTTCCTGTGCACACTGATTGCACATTTTATACAAGAAGAACGTTGCCCGTGTCTCTTGGTTGGTTTGGTTGATTTGGTGCTTTACGGTACAGCAACACTTGTAGGTTATTTAGTGCCGAGACAATTGGAAAAAAAGTACCTTGGCCAGGAACACATCACGGTGGTCCGATGGTAGGATTTCGAACCCTTTGGGTCGTAAGTCCTGCACGCTAACCACTGTGCCATCGCGGCTCCTTCTGTGTTATTTCTAGTTTACACACTGGGTAAATATCAGATTTAGCGTAATCGAAAGCATGACTCCAACATGATGACTCGTGGCCTGTGTTGGACTCATTTATCTTCTCATTCCCATTACTTGCATTCATGGTTACAGGGTAGTAATGACCCCAGTATGGGGAACTCAACCGTTTCCCAAAGTTATGACACACGGGCAGTACCCACAGATGACTCACCCCTGGGGCAAGACCAGAGGTGTAATCAAAAACCCTGTTACATATGTTAAAGCCCTAGCGTTGACGATAATACTGTCACACTGACAGATCTGTACCTGCAGTTGTTAACATATTGAGATTTGAAGAAATAAAAACTATACCCATCATTGATCACAGTCACAAACATCATTTAAAATTTTAAAAGACCTGTCCACAGACTACCCCGAGTCATATTTCAAAGTTTTAAGCCTGTGTCTACAACCATGCAGGAGATATACCACGTTGCTAATGGACAGGTTAACTGATGGACTGACAGACAGGCAGGAAGACATAATCCCTAGCTCTTTTCAAGGGTATGCAAGTTGTTTATTTTTACTGATTAAAGTATTATGAGAGTCAGATATTATTATTATTTGGTTGACAAAATATACCTTCCATGGAACACCTTGTTCATGACAGGAGAAACGCAGAATTTCAATTTACTTGTATTTCATCGTAATGATATAACTTGTAAGTATTCACATTATCTATAATGACAAGAACTTTTTTCTAATTTTCAATATAAATTATACTTCTGTTATAACTACAGACTAGATCCACCAGGTATAGCATTATTTTTCCATTTAACATATTAATATCAGACTCCAATTGTCTTAAAATTTAATTAAATACCAATTATTCTATTTCCTTAAATTGTAGAACTAATGATAGTGACGTATGTACAAGAATTGAACGGTAACGAGACAGAAGAACATAAAAACTAATGCACATTACAGGCAAATATTATTATTACATTAACTTTAAAAAATTTAAAATTTGAATATTTAAGGTTTTTGTTTTTTCTGTGTGGCTGTTGCTCTGACATTCCATGATATTTGTTACAGTTTAGTTGGATAGAAGACTTGTGCCATTCAGATGAAATTTTTACAAGACACTGAAATTGCTATCGATGTTAAAATACAGAACAGTAAGAAAACACTTTGTTTTATCTGCACAAATTCATACAAATCATTTTATCATTTTCCATAAACAAAACTTTAAACATTTTTTTAAACAGAAGTCGAACAATTCATTGGATGCACTGGAGGTAAGGTACAGGTCAAACAGAACAATAGAGCAACAAGGTTCAAGACACACACACACCCCATCCATATTGTACCTATGTCCCCAAATCTGCACATGCCATTGTCCCCCATATCTAC
>JAECUM010077556.1:0-10993 GCA_016617855.1 Megalonaias nervosa
TATATATAAAATTTACCCTCCAAGCCACAAGAGATTCATACTTTGCCCTTGCCCTTTACGCCTTGATCAGTTAAAGAACGGTCAGTTTTGAAAGTCTGGTCACTCTCATTGATCACATTATATTAGTAGTGCTTTCAAACAAGTCAAACTAATTGACAATTGTGACCTTGATCGTTGACCTTTTACCTCCAAATCCCTAATCTAGAGCTATTTTACATAAATGTCAAATTTCTTTTGTAACGTCTGAAGTCCATTTATCCATGGTATCATTTATCCTGCCGGATCAAAAATATAAAAAAACAAACAATTTAACCGTTTATGGACATTGACTGACATTGGACATTGTGAAACTGAACCAGTACCAAGCCCTCTGACCATGACTTAATACCTCCTTGGTTTTTAATGTAAAGGGCTTCTATTCAGTTACGGCAAGAGGGTTAGATCGATCAACTTTTGGTTTTAAAAATGCCGAATAGGGATACGAGAACATTAAAAATAAAAATTTAACAGATTTTTGTGTATCACACAAAAATTAAAATTACAATTTAATCGACCAGCAAGACGTTGAAGATTCATCGACGTAGTAGAGGTGTCCATCTTAGACAACAACGAAGATGGAATCGAGTGTATTTAAAATTGTTTTCTGCTTGACCAGTATGCTGTCGAAGACCTAACGATGTGGCCGTCTGGAACCATAACAAATGTGGGACTGAATAAATGAAGAAGATAAAATGCTACAGTTTTCGTATTCAAAAATTAGTGAATAAAATCCAACACATAAACATCAGTTACCAGCGTCTGTTCCGCACCCAAGTTTTTGTGTGCTTTTTATTCCACTTACGCACTATAAGCTAAAGACAGCCAAAATGGTTTCCATTTTGTAAATAGCAGTGAAACCAGTCAAAATTATGACTTTCTCGCACATCAGCTGTCTGATATAAGACTGATATAACCTATTGTATGAAAAAGATAAATGGATGCATCTAACACGTGCAGTCAACTAAATAACGGAATATAAAGGAGTGTAGAGGAATTTCAAACTGATATATGTAATTACAACGAATCATTAGGCTATTGTTTATTTGTCGACTAAAGAGGTTCCACGATAATTATATATCACATTCAAGCATTTCTATCGGACGTGAAGGCATCTGGTATCTTGCCTTTAGTGATGTCCTACGTTTGTATAGACTGTTTTAGTGATATCATTCGCGATATATAAGCATTTATAGGTCAATGATTCATACGTCCATTATTAAAAGCAAACATGTAGTGTATATACATTTCTTCTAATTCGTTCAAGAATGTTAGATTATCGAGTAAAGTTTAATATAGAAACTGATATTTCCCTCAAAATGGATGATATCAGATAAATCGATAATTCAAATTTCCTATATAATCTTATTCTTTGTTCGAAAAATACTGAGGATGTATTTCACTGGTATGTTTAACATTATTAGCAACATCTGTGTGGTACAGAACAGGGGCGAAAACTTTGCATAGCTTGGCCAACAAGAGTTAAAAGTGACTTTTAGACACTGAAGTTGAAATTGAAACTGTCGTATTTTATGCTCAGCAGATATCCATGCCGTTCAGCTTTGCCTACAGGGGCACCTGCTCATAAAGGACGCCTTTTGCGAGAGAGAGAGAGAGAGAGAGAGAGAGAGAGAGAGAGAGAGAGAGAGAGAGAGAGGTGCTAACATCTTAATTATATTTCAATCAAGTGGATCAGATGACTTCATGGACTAAAGTTACATTAAGTTCGAGAAGAAAAGAGCATTTTTTCAAAATTAGCAGATAAAAATGCATATTGGAATGAAAAATATATGTAAAAAAATGCCCGATTGTTTTTGCAATAGACCAGAAATATTACCAGAAAACAAAACATAGTGCTAGAAGAGACTTTTTCTTGTAAATTTTAAAACTTGTCAGCATCATTTAAAAGCTCTGTATGTTTGAAGGATTTTTTTTCAATTGGAGAGTATCACTGTAGCGGAGTCACTCTCACACTCACACTGACATTGCGTGGCAATGGACCTTTAAATGCTGATATACAAATTTTAGCCTCACGATTTATGAACGTAATAAATAAAGTAATGATAAAGTAATAGATGCATCTTTGTTCAAATCGCCTGATGACCGTGATACCGCTAGCAATTTAGAAGTGTCTTGGGAGATTCCATCACGCTAGCATGATTATTTCAGATACTTCTATTTAGGTCCAAAAAACTTAATACCAATCATAAATGATTTATCGGAGTTTCGAGAAGAATATGGAATTTTATTACAAGGGCAAAACACCAACAATACCAGTCTAGTTATTAAACTTGAAAAATATGTAATTCAGTACGGAAACATTTATAGGTTACTGCATTTGTATGGGAAAATATGAACGAGTTTTTCGGATGAATATACTGCACGACTTGGGAGTGCAATATACCCAACCGACAAAACGAGTTCATATTTTCCCATACAAATGCAGTAACCTTTTTATTGTATGCTTATTTTCTTATTCTATCGAAGGTTTAATTATATAAACAAAAATACGCTACGAGAAACAAAGTAACTGAATGTATGCCGTATTCCAAACTAAATACACAAGCGCAGATTCATCATTACACAACAGCATTATTAATGCGCACGTAATTCCGCCCAGAAAAATTTGAACCTGGTCGCGCGCTAGACATAAGTTTCGAAAGAAAATGGAGTTTTGGTCTACTTAAAATTGAAATTTGGAGTCATATTGTGAATGAATGCGCATTGCAACAACTTTTCCATTTGATCTGGAATTTTGGCATTTTTGTCGATTCGACGAAATTTCGTGATTATGGACTGGATTTGTCTACATGAAGTACGTCGATTTCAGCAGCGTCTGTGCCAATTCTACATGAAATACATCGGATTGAAGCAGCGAGAGAGAAGTGTGTTGACATCGGTAAGCGTGTTTCTGTTCTGTCATTGAATGATTCAAATCATAATGTGGCCAAAATATGAAGTCTTTCAATTGCAATTATCGAAAAGACGCTGTGGAATTTAATGTTTATTTCATTTTGAGCACAGATGTCTTACGTTTTATCAATAAAGTACGACGAAATTTCTGACAACATGAAATCATCTTATTGATATTATCAATGAAACCGATAAGGTGATTTCATGTTGTCAGAAATTTCGTCGTACTTTATTGATAAAACCTCAGACTCCTGTGGCAGAACTAAGAAAGTACATTTTGAGGAAATTCAGGATGTAAAACTGTAAGTATGTTGTTTGCCATTCTTATTTACAGCTAAAGAAAACAGTTTATGCCTTGTCACTTGCATGCTATTTGTAAGGACCCTGTCTGGCGTCTATAGCTAGCCTAAATCTGAAACATTGTATCAAAAAAGTTAACGTGGATTGTGGCAAGCTGGTATATGGCAGTCCACGAAACAGTTCATTCAGAAACAAATTGTTAGTTTACAATAGAAAGTTCCTTTATTCACGTGAATGCAGTATGAATTGAACACGCGAGTTCAATATCGTAAAATATTAAACGATTCTGATAATGTAAAGTTAACGGAGAAAAAAAATGAGCATATAATAATAAAGCTTTATATACAATCGGGTTTAAATGACTTGTTTGATTAACAACCGTGGCTTCAAGCTTTCATTGAACTGAATACAGTATCTGGACATACAGAAGCAAATGATATTAAGACAGATTTTTCAAAATTATGATTAACAGTGTATTATGTAATCAGATGGAAAATCAGTGGAAAATGAAAAACAGTAAATATATGTACAGATGAAGATAAATGTTTCAAATGTCATAAATATATTTCATTTGCAAAGATTGTATTTAATGACTATGACTTGCTGATAGTTTGAACATCGGGAAAATCAGATGATCCAAATCAGCTGGCGATGGATTTACAGTGTTCGTGCTATCCAAATCATTGATGTACAAATTCTGCTAAAACAAACTGGGGGAAATGTGGAGACATAATGAGACTATTACTGACGGCTACCGATTCGTTATGCTTTCCTATTGATAAAGAAAACATTGACGGTGAAATTACAGATAGCATCAAATTCTACGACACTAGTGACTATCCAAACAGTATTATGTTTAGTTTTCCGTAATAGAATAAGAAACGATCCGGAATTTTAAAGGATGAGCTGAAGGTACCCTCAGTAGTACGGACAAGGTAGAATTTTCTGTGTATAATGACATGCGTTTTGGGGTTGATAACGGACACGCGTTATCTTACCGATATACGAGCATGACAGATGCAAAGTATACCTAATGCACCATCACGCTATAGTCCAAGTGTCCTTCCATTTCGTCTGGAATAGCACGAATTTACAAACGCATTTTCTCAACGATATTTGGTTGTATTTTTGTACATACAAACACCAATTCCAAAAGTCTATTACTAAAATCTTATTTCTTTGGGTTAGTTGCTTTCTATTGTAAATTGTCAAGAGTTCCACAGTCATCAATAGCCAACAAAGGTTTGCTTCCGTGATGGATATCAACAAGCAACTGTAACCGCTCATCCGTTTTATCCTATGATCTATCAGGATCACGTTTTCACCTTTGAGCAACTATTTTATACGGTAAGTCTTGCTACAGATAAATGATGGACAGATGATAACGATATAATGGAGAAGAGTATGTGTTCTATCTCTATTATATTCAGTGCACTGCATTTCCTAAGTTAGTTACTACACAGATTATCATGTTATGAGACTCTTTCCCACATATTTGTTTACGATTCTAGGTCTTAAATCATGGAACAAAAGGAAAGTGAAACCAACAATTTTAAGTAAAATCAACAAGCAAATTATTTCTCTCAATACAAAGTGAAAATTCAAGAGACACTTACAGTATTGTGAATTAAATCCCAAATAATCCTAAATAGCCTATCAAAAGTCCAAAACTGTTCTGAATGAATTACGATAGTCTTGAATGTCCTGATATAGCAGAGTTTCTTTGAATGAGTTCTCAATGATCCAAAGTAGTATGGATAAATTGTTAAAAATGAACACTTTATTAATTCCAATGAATATTAAAAATAAATAATTTCTCTTGAATTTTGTCTTATCTCAGCAACACAACTGCAAACTCTGATCATGGATTCCCATAACACAGATACACATGAATGAAATATTTGTTTATCAAATCCATATTTATACATATATTCTCGTGGACTACATCGTAATAGAATGTGACAATTCCCAACGAAAAAACCTAGTCTAACTGTAAATAAAACTGGCCTTGAACTCGTTTTACGTAAACATCATGTTTACAAATATCCCATGGGAAGCTTCCAGTCTAATTGTAAATAAGACTGGACCTAGAATGCTACGAACTCGGATGTTATGTAAACATTATATTTATAACTTGCAATCATGGGCAAAAGTTAACCACACAATACAAAAGATATATACTTTAGTACTTCGAATGAACATTTTAAATATAAATTTTCTCTCAAAATATGTCTGACAGACTGATCTAAACAGGAATTAATTATTTGTTTATCAAATCTCTAATTATACACGTATTCTATTGACCTATATAGCAATTCGATATGAAGATTTCCAATGCAAAATTCTAGTCTTACTGTAAACAAGACTTATCTAGAACTCTTCAATGTGTACATCTTACAATCATGGAGAAACGCTAGCTATGAAAACATCCTCTTTACAACTTACGACCATGGAAACAATTAAGCACACAATATAAATTAAAAATACATAACACAATGCGTTAAACATAATTGATTTTAGCTGATTGTTTTGACACAAAATTCATACACATTTCGTGAGCATCTACATTTTCCTTTCTTCTGATCTGCACTTGATATCCACGTGGCTAATATAAACGACTAACATGGTTTGTTTGTGACATGTGTAGGTATCTGTCCAGATAGCCATTCTTTTAATTCGGCTTATTTTATTTTCTCTTTCTCCTAATTAATTTGTTGTCATAAACAATTGATATTCGTGTAGCAACTGTACTTTCAGGATCGTAAAAAAAAATGTTTTACACCCTGTTCTTTGTTATAAATTTAAGAGGTATGAAAATATTAGAAACTACTGCATGCTGGATACGTTGAGATTGGTTAACAACTTGGTATTTGGGCTGATGCTGTTTCTGTTCATTGTTTCCATAAAAAATAAAATTTTGAATCTATACCTTTTATAATCATTGGAGTATATAATTTATGCTTGAAGTCATCAAAGTAGTACGTTTATTCATTTAAATGCAATTCTTTCAAAACACCCTTATACCATGCAAGACTTGTAATTAAATGGACATTATTTCTTAATACTGATATTGTTCTTGTTTTTGTTACTTCATAAAATATATATAAGACACCTTCATGGTGTTTTTTTCATGTTAAACTCATGAAATATCAATATAATCTCTCTGACAACAGTTGACTTCACTACACTGTGGGTTTGTGACATTACTAATGATTTTTATAAACAAAATAGTGTTTTGTTTTGCACAACATTGCCGTTCACTAATTGTATTTACAGTATGACATGTATAGTCAGTTTTAAATTTAGATATTTTAGGTGATGCAGTGGTGGTGGTCTAGTAATTAAAATGATTCTTTAGTCAGCCAAGTTAGTGCTGATCTGGTGATTGCTAATTTTGACATTTAATGCTCTCGTTGTCGTATGCGATTTGATATTTTAGAATACAAAGAAACGTACTGGACTAACTCTTTCACAGCTACATTAACGTAGTAATAGTAGCAGCAGCAGCAGCAGAAAATGAAGATGAAGACGAAGACGATGAAGAAGAAATAGTCGTGGTTCTAATTGTCTAATAAGTAGTAACAGCAGTGGTTGAAGGGTTGAAGCAGTTTTAATAGCTGTGATAGACTGAAGTAATTATGGTGGTAGAATAAAGTAGTATTAGCAGCAGAAGTAGTAGCATTAGTAGTAGTAGTAGTAGTAGCAGTAGTAGTAGTAGCATTAGTAGTAGAAGTGTAGTAGTATTATCAACAGACGTGTAGCAGTATTAGCTACAGAAGTAGTAGTAGTAGCATTAGCAACAGAAGCAGTAGTAGCATTAGCAGTAATAGTAGCATTAGCAGCAGAGGCGGGATAGCATTAGCAACTGACGTGTAGCAGTAATAGCTACAGAAATAGTAGCAACGTTAGCAGTAGTAGCATTAGCAGCAGACGTGTAGCAGTATTAGCAGCAGAAGCAGTAGATGCGTTATCAGTAGTAGCATTAGCAACAGAAACGTAGTAGCATTAACAGCAGACGTGTAGCAGTATTAACAGCAGAAGTAGTAGTAGTGTTATCAGTAGTAGCAGTAGCATTAGCAGCAGACGTGTAGTAGCATTAGCAGTACTAGTAGTAGTAGCATTAGCAGCAGACGTGTAGTAGTAGCACTAGCAGCAGTAGTAGTGGTAGCATTAGCATTCGCAGTACTATTAGTAGTAGCATTAGCAGCAGAATCAACAGCAGTATCAGTAGTAGTGGGAATAGTGGAGATAACAATGAAGGAAGTCGCTTCTCTATGCTCTTCTATGAATGACTGCATAATTTTGCCTGTGAAGAAGAGAACAACCGACTTAGACTAGGTGTTAATTATAATCTTTGACATTTAGAAAATACAAAAATGCAATCATAATATTGAAAATAAAAGAAACTTTAACCGATGTATTCATTGCTTACTTTGAGTCATTTATATTTGATTTATGGTTGGGGTTTTTTTTAACGGCACTTTCAGCACATTTTTACACTTTCGTGCCGATAAAATGTGAGCCTAATGCCCTTCTAGGCATTCGACCGGGGTTGGCATGGGTCGGTACTGAACCGGCCACCCATGGATTACGAGTCCGACGGCCTATAAGTAGAGTTGTGGTTTCCCCTTAATGTATAGAAGCAGTTTGAAACAATTCCTAGATTGCAACAGTTGTGTGGTGTGTGTATATATATATATACCTTAGCCTTATATATATAATATATATATATATATATATATATATATATATATATATATAATTCCAATTTTTATGAATTGAAAGCGCTTTCTACGTTTCGATTGGATGTAAACGGTCACGTGATACTGACCTAGAAATTTTTACACATCGATAAATTCTGCGGACTACTTTTGGTTCCCTGTTTCCAAATCATTTGATGTCAAGTTTTATCTATATCAACACCTTACACCCTCATAATAACAACAACAAGACCCCACCCACCCACTCCTGTGATTTCCGATCAAAAATGACAAGCCACAGATTAAAATCGACCATTAGAAGTTAAAACAATGTAATTGCATAGACCTTCCTGCACTCCAACATTCACCCCTTTTGCCGAAGAAAGCATATGGCAGGCTTTAGAAGCCAATCTTCAGAAATCATTGCATTTCACCTCGACAACATGTTACAGCAGTGGTTAATAAAGGTCAGGGTCATATGTCAACCAAGGGACATCATAAAAATGGACTCAACTTTGCTAAGCTCGAAATGCGTAGAAAGTAACAACGACGTTGCTATAACAACACGTGCCATACGCAAGCGTAATTTTCGAAAAAAAGGAATATTCCTGGTTTAACCGCAACAACCATTTTATACATATTAAAATAATGATCATAACAATATATCACTGGCATGACCCGCTATGACACTACCCCGTATCACTATATAAAGAATCGATGAATCTTGGCTAGCGAAGATAGGACTATGTATTCTATCGCAGTTAAGTGGCTAATGAAAGCAAACTTCTATGTACATAAAAGTGAATGTTTTGTTGATTAAATCTGCTGATCTGATGTTAGAAAGGAACTAAACTGGAATTATAAGGATTAAATGATCATGGTTGGGTATTTATCGATGTGTAAATTTTACCTAATCACTCACAAAGTAAATAAAGTCCTATTTACTTTGTGAGTGATTAGGTAAAATTTACACATCGATAAATACCCAACCATGATCATTTAATCATATATATCCAACCATGATCATTTAATCATATATATATATATATATATATATATATATATATATATATATATATATATATATATATATATATATATATGTGTGTATATATATATGTGTGTGTGTGTGTGTGTGTGTGTGTGTGTGTGTGTGTGTTAAAACACAAACATAAATTCATCATCTGTTTCGAAGCATGGTATTTGACATTAAATTCGTAATCATATCTCAATAAATCAGAGTTCCGTTTCTTATATTAATGCTGGCAGAAGTTATGGAAAGTATTAAATTTTTTTATAGCGGTTCAAAACGCTCAGATAGGTATCACACAATTTGCATGTCTGTTAAATTGTTTGTCGCGTTTTACCATTAGTTGGCACCATATAGGAACTATTGTGATGTGGTGACTTAAAACGCACTACATACATACATGCATGCATACATACATACATACATACATACATACATACATACATATTGTTTATGACTAATTGTTTCTTGATTTATCTGTGTTGACTATTACTGTGCATATCGGTCAAAAGTCATAATAGAAGACGGAAACTATTATATTGACCTCAGATTTGAACAAGGAGGTGATATCTGCGAGATGTAATGTCGATGTAATGTCGATATGTTCCCAGTAAACATGACCCCTACATTGTTTTGTAATTACCAATTATACAGAGATTTTGGAATGTGTGTGGGGGATATTGCAAACTGGGCAAATATCTGTCTTCGCATTTCACCCATGTATCTTTAAAGTCCATTTAAGGGAACCGTTTTAGTTATCATTTAAACTCCTTGTTACATGGTTGTAACATGACAACCATCATAAGTATTACAATTTGCAACTGTATTACTTATTGAGGTTGTTACGCTGCGCTGTCATAATGTGGCTTGGCCTCAGATAGCTACCGATCAACAAGCCCAATCTAGCAGTAACCTTTTAGTTGACCTTTTATCTCTTTACTGAGTGTCTATCCAAAATAGCGATCATCACCGCAAAAGCGCAAAGGAACGGAAATTTCCTACAGCGACTGAAAAGTAGGTCAGTGCGCAATAACCGATTTAAAATGTCAACAGCTAAGAAAGTGCGATGTCACTGCAAATGTCAGAGAAACGATGTGTTCCTTTGGGTCGTATTTGATAGAAATGCGTGTGTTTGGCAATTTTACTTATTTGGTTCGTTTTGATAAGGTCTAACTCTCAGAGTTGAATACTCTAGAATCAAAGCTCACTTTAATAATCAACTATAGTGTATTGTAGACCATGTTACGTGCTCGTTGTGGTAAAGGATTTAATTATGTTGGAAAACAAACGTCACAAGTTTATTTTGAAAACCGATTGCTTCTATTTAGGCATTATAGGATTGCGAACTACAAGCAAGATTTAGTTACCTCCAAAACTGATGAGCTTCACAACATGCAAAACTGCGCACCTCCGAAAGTGAAGATTTCGCAAAGGAAGTGCTCCAATAAGCATTGGCAATTTTACGTTTTACAAAACCACATTAGCACACTTTTTGGAAAGGATTGTGCTTAGTTTAAAATTATTTTCAAGAAATGCATTAGATTGACATCAGTAAGTCACGGAAATTAAGGACGTAATAGGGCCACGTGTTTGAAACTAATTTGTTATTCTTAACAAACAGACGTGACCTGAGAGTTGATTGTCGTAGGGATAATATCCAAAAATAGCCAGATAGCAGAGTTGTTTATGTAGCGACTACGACGAAGAGTGATTAGGAGAAAATGTTGTGACATTACATAGTTGTGTGAAATATGCATACCGCTTGTCCATTTTTTGACTGATGAAGAATCTTTAAATATTGTAGACCATGTTACGGAATTATGTTCAGGAATGTTTTTTTTTCGAAGTAACGATATTCAGCCTTTAAGTACAATTTAGCTGATATGTGTGATGCAAGTTTGGAATAGATAGTCGTTTCAAATATTGTTAGGATTTCGACTATCTTTTCATTGCCATTTTGCCAATCTGTAAGACCCTTCTTTTACTCTCTATCTGCCTTTAAAATTCGTTCCTT
>JAECUM010077557.1:0-16234 GCA_016617855.1 Megalonaias nervosa
TGTATGTATGTATGTATACATGTGTTTGTGTGTAAGGTAAGTGCTTACGTACGTGTGTAGTATGTGTGTATGTATGTATGTATGAGTGTGTGTGTGGTGTGTGTGTGTGTGTGTGTGTGTGTGTGTGTGTGTGTGTGTGTGTGTGTACTTTTTTCTTCTCATAATTTGCTTCGTACTGCCGGATGAACAATGTTTCTGTTCTCATCTGTTCTGTAAAATCAGCATCTGAAGGTCCCTAATGATTACTTTTGCATTTAGATAAGGCTGACATGAAAACAAAGTCTGCTATTAGACGATCAAGTACATTGCCGAATGACCATTTGATTTGTCACAGGGCAATTAGTCATTTGTCTCCGCCACGATAATAATTGGTTAAAGACTGTTATGGTTGCTGTGGTTTACTGCAGATAGTCCCGATTACAATCCTTGTAAATTTATTTATGACCCGTGGTAAAAATGCCACGCACCTGCCGACATATTAGCTTTATTAAATCTAGATCTCAATTCCCTTGTCCTCGGTGATTCTTCTCTAATTTCGGTAGCTGAGTATTGACTACGTTCTGAAGAGCAGCAAATCATTTCTATTGATTATCCCACAGTGTTATGTCAAAACTGACACAGAATAGACTTCTCCCGTATAAACTCGCCCCTTTAATCGAATTTTTTCTTCATGCTCTTGATTGAAATGCGGACTAATTTTAATTAAACATTTTGCCCTTCGGCAGATAAAACGGATATAATATTCACACTGTACAGCCACCATACTAGCTAAAAGCCGGGAATGAAGAATGAAGAGCTCTTCAAAGGGGCGACAACTTGATTATTTTTCTGCTGATTTGAACCGAGAGTTGGATGGAAAGAACCTGGGGGCTTGGTCGTGTATGATTGAAATCCAGACTCTCCGAGTGATACTCGATACAGTGACAGTTGTGGAAGCTAAATTCACCAGCAAAAGCTTTTACTGAAGCATACTGCTAGAATAATATTGTATTTTATTTATGGCTCATTATTGCAATCACCCTTCGAAGACAACCGACGTATAACGCTGGATAAAATACAGAATGTCCTGTCAGGATAGTTGAATATACATCCCGAACCACTCACCCTAGCTAGCCCACCCCAACCCCTATCCGTTGTTCTACGAGGCGGCAAATATTTCAAGCTTGCATATTTTTAAGGTATCGTTTACAGTAAAATGTAGGGTATAATTTGGAGGAAGGGTATATCACCTACCAGCTTGAGTGGGATATTTGATAAACTATAGTCTCGTCTTAAAAGGACCATAGTTTTCGATGTCGTCATTGCTATGATTGTAGACACAAAACTGAGTGTTGGACAAGTTACACTCGCATAAACCCATAATTTAGGTACACATTATAATCTCATATTGAACGTCAAACCAAGCGTGACATCAGTTACAGTTCGTTCAGTTAAGAATCCCGAAGTTGGCTCATTGAATGTTAACATAATTTGTGTTGCGCACGAATGATTTCAACATATATTCATATCGATATACAACTCAACACCACTCATTTTTGATATATGCTAAAACAGGGTGATCTGTTTACATGCAGACTCTTCGATAATGCCGTCATGACCAGCTGAAGAGTCGTCTGTTTCTAAATCAGTAACCAGTTTTGATATTTGGCTACTTTCGGTTATAATGTAGTTACCTTTTCATGGTTTTATCGAGAGTTGCATCCCTATAAATGTGCAAGTTCAGGACCAACATAGTAGATTACATGTACAGAAAAACCACTCTCTTAGCTTGCATCGAATGAGTGGTGTTGCTCTGTATGCCATACAAATGATGTTGAAATCATTCAGCTGTGAAACTAATTCGGCAATTATAGGATCATTTTGAGACGCTCACATGAAATTCACCGAGGTACAGGTGTAGATATCATTCTCGGTGCTGAGTCAAACGAACTATAGCATATACACCCCCTTCCCCCCAAAAACCCCAACACCAGTAGTGAAGGAGGAGGATGCACTATAGGGCAATATAGAATTTTAACATTGTGGGCCACTTGGGGGCAATATGAGTTTATATAAGGAAAAAAGTGGTCCGGCACTATAGGGCAATATCGGATTTTAACATTGTGGACTAATTGGGGGCAATATGGGAATTTAGCACAGGGAATGTGTACCGACAATGGATTGGGTCTTTACAGGGACAAGAGGAATTGAAGAGGGGTGACGTCACGGTACTGGACATTGGGGAAACAATGGTAACAATGTTGCAAGTGGCTGACCTCATTCGGGCGGAACAGTGTGGCAAGGGGCTGACCTGAATACGCACTAATCTAGGGACTAACAGAGACGTAATTAGAGACAGGGTTAAAGACATAGACGTACATAGATTTATGGACATAGATCTATCACACAAACAACTATACAACCGACTAAAAAAATTTGTACGCAAGAGACAATAGGCATCTTTTCGAGACAATGGAGTGGCCCTGAAAAGGGGTTTGGGCTTTTTTTGTTAACACCATTCAGTTAATATAGGAAACATCGCACAGGTCTTCTTCTCTTCCTCATACTTCGTCTGACCTCTGGACCGTAAATTAAGATTCTCTTCAGACAACTTTGCCTCTCCACATAGATTCTTCGTTTCCAAAGGGCTGTATCAGTCATCTTGGTGATAACCCATAATGATTTGACATACATGGTATAGTCCGGGTTGAACAGCATCGACGATACGAGAATAGACGATCCTACGTTAGTCCACATCTTGTGACGAGAAAGGTGGATTGGATGAGGTGAACTGCGGTTATTTATAGTGGGAGAGTGGATCGAAACAGACTGAGTTCCTTCACCAATCCTAACATACGTTACAAAATTCAGTCCCAGCGCGGAGTCTGTCTTCCAATCCGAAGAGAGCTGCCTGTGACGTCACATTCCCTGTATAGGTGTGTTAGCGTCTGTGCGCAGTGAATCAATGTGACATTGTTAGAACATGACGGAAACGACGAAGAATTGGGGTGCACCGGCCGTGGAGCCGAGGAGTGATGGCATAGCAGCGGCTACGAAAACAACCACAGTCCTATTTCCAGAAGAGAACGATTTTAATTGGGATTTAGCGGATTTTCTCTCTTCACAAGAATTTGTTCCGGTACCAGTACCTTCACCGCTTTCTCCTTCCTTACCATACGTCGAGGATTCTAAACAGAGACAGAAAGAAGAATTGGAGAAATTTTTGCAACAGCAGAAAGAAGCAGAACAAGCCTTTCTCATTCAGGAGCAACAGCGAGAAGAAGAAGAGGTTAGAAGAAAACGACAGGAAGTAGAAGAAGCAGAGAAGAAACAAGGTCTAGGAGAGAAGGAGGATAGTGAACGTCAAACGGTGACGATACTCTTAGACATTTTGGCAGAGTTAAGGAGTCTGAAAGAAATGTATCAGACTTCTTTAAAGTGCCATACCAGTGTAAATAACGTTAATACAATTCAATATTATTTTAATAGAAAATAAGATCTGGAAGCGGTATAAAAAAAACCCGATGGAAAAATTCGCCATAGTAACTGAGAAATACGCTCAGGTGTGTTATCGAAAATAATACACATCGGACCGATTTTATCGCTCGGTAATTTCCGGACTGTGAAGTTCGCCTGACGTCATATTTTGAACACACACCTTACTTCCGTTTCTATCAAAACATAAACAAAGTACGTGTTCCGTTCCATATTAGTTAGTTTGAAAAGTTTTTATCATCACAATCATGCCAAGAGGAGATCGTGTAGGTACAAGCAAGGGCAGCTGGGTCAGACGTGTTGCAACAAATTGTGGGAATACAAATGCTGATGGGTTTTCCATGCGCTCCTTCCCGAAAGACCAAGCACTTCGTCGTAGGTGGACAGATTTTGTAAAAATCAAAAGAGCAAACAGGGTTGGTCCGACTGAGTTTTCTGCCCTCTGGTCTTTTCATTTCACACCAGAATGCTTCCCATTTAGGTATAGATTTGAGGTTGAGCATATGGGTAGGGCACCAAAGAAAGTCAAACTCAATGACAATGCTGTACCTTCTATCCACTGTGTGAAGGAAACTGACAACCAAGGCAAGGTAACTGCAAATGTATCAGAACCTTTAATACCAAAGCATCAGCTGTGTCGGCTTGAAATGTTGTCACCATCAGAGGAAGTAACTTGTCAAGTGTCACCTCCAAAGAAAATAAGAAGGGGTTATTCAAAGAGGGAAGCAGCAAGGATGAGTTTTTAATGACAAGTATGAGTTTTTAATGACAAGTACCATATTATTTAGTCCGAGTTTCCTCTGACATTAGAGGTCCAATAGTCACGTGATATCAACAATAAACCATTTCGAATGTTGTTGTACATAGAATTCGAAAATATTAATTAAAAGTCACGTAATACTTGTACATAAATATAATGCACACTTAATTCTCAACATATTTATTCTGAGAACAACGACTAGAAACCTGTTGGTATCGCAGCAAGGTGGAGAAAACCAGATTCATCAAGTGCTAAGCACGTGTCAGCGATGTATTTTGTTGGTATCACGTGACTACCGCGTTGACCTGTGCTCTCCGCTTGTTGAATCTGTTTTTTTTTTTTCATGCTGCAACATTTACAGATTTCTGGTCCTTGTTTCCAGAATAAATATTTTTAGAAGTTTATGTTCTTTTATTTTTCTATAAATATTACGTGACTTTCATTTATATGTTCGATTTGTTTTCCTACAGCAACATTAGAAATGGTTAAATGTTGATATCACTTGACTGTTTGAACTCTGAAGTCATTGACATGTGGGTCGCGAGATTTGTGTAGTCATGTGACTCGGAATGCAAATGGCGACTTCCAGGTCAAATTTCATCAACGCTATAGTTTCGGCTAGACTGTCAGCGGATTAAAGATATAACGAATGCTATACTCGCAATATCTGAGAAAATAAATCATATTCCTATCGATTTCATGCAGGTATATCTCGATAAAAGGTCGTTAAAGTTTGCTAGACCGGTTAGTAAGATTCTACCCTGTGCTGACACCAAATGGTGTCGGCGAATTCCAACTTTTCGATAGGGAATGGACTCTGACCCTACACCCCAACATAAATGTCCAAATATCAAAAATGGGGTGGCAAGGGTCAGAGGAAACTCGGACTACATATTATTATATCTGATATTCAACAGATCAGTCACCGCATCATTTCCATTTGTACCCTGTAGAATGTTCCTTCATAGTTTCCAAAACAAATGCAGTAAATATCTAATAAATCAAGAACTGAGATATAAACATATGATAAATATTGTCAAAATTTTCATGTTGCCTTCAACTTAGTTTGACCATGTGAATAGAAAAATCTTTCTGCTGGTAGATTTAGAAGGCCTTCGTATATATTTCATTGTTGGACTAATGTGTAAATCAGATTACATATAGATATTTACAAACATAATGAGGTTTATTCCCATCCCCAATTAATAAAAATCTCTACAAAACAAGTAGAAATCTGACAATATTGTGTTATGACTTTTTGGGTGGTGGTGGTGTTGTCATGTTCAAAAATTTTGCAGTCGTATCATGACTAATTATTTTTAGGAAGCCAGTGAATAGCCATCAATATAAGTGACTGATAAATATTCTCTAATAAGGTACGTTTTGTTTTAGATTATTGCTGCACATGAGGAACAATGTTCACAACAAACAGACAACTTAGGATCAAGGATTAGAAAAGTCATTTGACATCTCTCTCTCTCTCTCTCTCTCTCTCTCTCTCTCTCTCTCTCTATATATATATATATATATATATATATATAATTTCTGACAATAACATGTTTTAACAAAATGCATGTCAGATTTCTAGAAAGAAATTAAAGGAAGAACTACAGCTTAAACGTTTGGAGTAAAGGATAGGTTTGCTCAACATAAGGAAAAAATAAGTCGGTATTTAAAAATACATTTTTTATGTTTCGAACTCATTCTGTTATGGTGGATAGGAGCTTTTATTGAATTCATCATAGGAAATTTGGGAACTGTTTTCTTTATCCAAAAATAATTTCATCTTCTTAAACTTTTCTAAATGCTAAAATAACTTGCCCAAACAAAGTACAGTATTCAAAAGTAATAAAACTCATGCAATTGACCTTTTTCAGGCAGATGAATATGAAATTGATAAAGTGAAGCCTCTGACTGCATCCACTGAATCTATTTCTTATTGATTAATGATATTTGGTATGCAAAAGCATCTTATGGAGTACATGTCATATAGGTATGTGACTTTTACTTAATTGTATTGGTCTAGTAATTTATTGAATTTAGATACATTTTGTTAGTGCACACTTTAGTTTTCATGCAAGATAGCATAAAACCAAGCTTTGATGAGTATATTTTATAACTTATAGGATCTAAAGTATTTGAAAAGCTTGAAGAGATTGTGACCAGCAGACAAATGAGAAACGATATACCAAAGCTGTCATCTGGACAACAAACTTCAGTACTGGAGGGATACCACTCCGTGATCATTCATTTTGCACTAAAGATGATTGGTTTCTCCTATCACGGAATGCTTTCAAGGTAAATCTTAAATTATTGCACACAAAAAATAGTGATTCAGGTTTTTCAGTGTTTTATTTCTAGTCCAGTATATTCATCTTCAAATTAAATCATAGATATCAAGATCTGATCTTTTGATATCCTGCAATATAAAATTGTATAACAGTTTTTAGCATTTTGGAATGTTTGCAAATAAAGTGTCTATAAAATCTGTCTTTTGATAGAATTATATATTGTGCGTCTTTATTTACTTTGAAATAGGCTTTGGCCAGCTGCATTGCATTTTAATGAAAACAGCCAAAGAGAGCAAGCATCCACTAAGGACGGGAGAGCCAGATATAAAATAGTGTATCCAAAGTACAAGAGAATACACTGTCAGGAAAATCCTTGTTGACTCAACATATGGTAAGAATATACATTAGTAATTAATGAATAGAAAGGAATCCATTTGTAAACGAACATGAGACTGTTGAACAGTACTGTAAATATCGTCTGATATATATATATATATATATATATATATATATATATATATATATATATATATATATATATATATATATATATATATATATATAGTATATATATATATATATATATATATATATATATATATATATATATATATATATATATATATATATCGTAACTTACGGCCGTAGACATATTCAGAAAACAATTACCATGAATTGTCCGTCAATCTATCTTGTCTTTCTTCTTCGTCATCTTCATCTGCAATTTTGGATTCGTCCTTATAGGAAATACAGGGTTCAAACTGGTACGGATTAATTTGGGTGCTGGCAGCCGCTTCTACACCATTATCAGAATCTTCCAAGCTTATTACCTCCCCACCTTCGAATGACGAAGACCCGCAGGACAGTGACAATTCACTTCCTTCAGAATCGCAGCTTTCGTGTTGAGTTTCTGAAGACTTTTCCATAATATGACGATACCAACTCAGCCTTTGTTTACAAACAGGTGTTCAAAATGTGACGTCACGCTTTGTTTTCACTAAATACCGGTAGTGGTCGGCGGTTGCATTCGGTTATTATCGTAGACAGGTGCGAACGCGATATTCTATAGGCTGCCATGCAGTTATTACTGAAAATTTTTCAATCGGATTTTTTACATTCGTATTTTGAATATATATTCTCATTCACTAAGAAATTAACTGAATAAATGTAGATACAATGTTATGGCAGTTTAAGACCACCCAAGAGAAAAAGACCTTCTAGAGCCAAACACTTCAACCCCGTAAACACACCTACTACGCCTGAGATACCAACACTAGTGATCTCTACCAAATCATCAGGTCCAGAAGTAGGCCTTGGCCGTGGCAAAGGGATAAGGCAGTTAAAGCTCATTACATCCCGTTCCTGAGTTTATTTTTATTTTAAAAAAGAAAACAAACACCCCACCCCGCAAACAAACACTCCAACGGTCCTTTTTAGGGCCAACCATCTCTCTCGAAAAGAGACTATTTAATATTTGCCAAAATCAAATAAAACTCAAATCCCTTTTTCCCCATGATGCACGTGTGTGAGTGCGTGAGTGTAGGTCCTTATAATGATTATAAAAATCAAAACCAAAAAACACATAAGTTTTTCTTCTGGTATATTCTCTTTGAAAATTTACAATCCAATTTCACAACACATCACTTTAAAAAGTTCATAGACTTCTTCTTTTGCCTTTTCACTCTCTCCTTTTTTGAATTTCTTCACTGTCACATGTTTTTCCTCTTCTTCCCCACTGTCTTCTCGTCTTCTATTCTTCTCTTTCTGGACGTGTCTGGGTTCTTCCTTTTCGGAGGGTACCTCTTCTTCCTGTTCGAAAGCAGAGGGGTTCATCACCGATTTGTGGGATTCTTTGTTAACCACACTGAAACGGCAATGTCGAGCCAACGAAGACGATCGCTTGACACGTTCCATTTATCACAACAGTCTGAAGTCCCCCGTTTGGATCGAGCTTAGCAGGCCAGCAGATCTGACACCTTCCAAAGTCATTGACAAGATTCAACACGTGCAGCAGTCCAACGACAAGTTTCACATCACCGAGGGAAAAGCGACACTGTACATGGCTCACGTTTCTCATCCCAAAGGGATCGGACGCAACAAAGTTTTATTGGTGAACGACCTTCGCAGCACTAAACACAGTATCGTTCGAATTAACAACACTCAAGACAAGATGTGTTCAGCCCGTGCCATCGTGGTGGGACGGACGTATGCCGACAAGAACGACACGGTAGAATGGAAAAGAGACTGAGAGAACATTCGAAAATCGGACCGAGTCAAACAACGAAGAGAAGTAGAACTTCTGTTACAGCAAGCCGGCCTATTCAAAGACACTGCCTGTGGCATTCCTGAAATGCAAAACTGCAAGACGTGTTGGCTCCACGTTACACCTTGAAAGTGCATCCTCAAGAAGTGCATGGACCTCAGTTGTTTCAAGGCAAAAATTTGAAAGGCGGAAAATACATTCACGTCTATCATCACTATGCCATTACCAGTATCACCGGATTCCTGGGATACAGTTCTTACTGTGAGAAATGTGACTATGGGTATAACAATCGTGAGCAACACAAGCATTGCGGATCGAAATGTGAGGGATGCTTGGCCTCTAAACCCTGTCTTGGTGAAGGACAAAAACTAGTGCATTGCCCTGCTTGTCAGAGCACTTTTGTCAGTCCTACCTGTTACCAACAACATCTGAAGACGCAAGGTTGACAGCGGAAAAGTGCTTGGTAGCTCCTGAAATTGTGCCCTACTTGTTGACAAGTTATACGTAGCAATAATATCAAGGAACACATTTGTCCAGGAAAGAAACGATGTCACATTTGTCACTAAACCGTGGACTTGGAACACGAATGCTATATTCAAAAATACCAGCCCCAACAGGAGGAGGATGAAGAAGATGACCAGAAGAAAGGGGATTTCATCTTTTTCGATTTCGAATTCATGCAAGAGACTGGCATTCACATTCCTAATTTCTGCGTGGCTCATCGAGCGTGCGAGAAGTGCATCCAACAGCCAATCTTTAGTCATTGTCTTCACTACAGCAAGATTCCTGGAGGACGTGAAAACAGTTGTCGGGGATTTAACAAATGGCCGACTTTGCCCAATGGATCTTAGAGCCTATTGACGAAACGTGGAGTCAAAAGGACATCGAACGTTACGGAGAATTCCATCGCTATGCCACGGTGATGGCTCACAATTTCTCGGGATACGATGGACAGTTACTTCTCAAATACTATACGGAACAAAGCATCGAACGTCCTAAAGTGACTTTGAACGGAGCGAAGCTCATTTCCACGCAAGTGGGGCAAGTGCAGTTTAAAGATTCGATGAGTTACTTGGCCATGCCTTTGAGTCAAATCCTAAAACATTTGGAATGACAGAAATGGCCAAAGGTTATTTTCCGCACTTTTTCATTACCGAAGATAATCAACACGCCGTTCTACCCCATTTGCCTCATGCTCACTACTACGACCCCGACAACACGCACACCGAACAAGGAAAAGCTTTCTACGCTTGGTACCACACTCACGCCTCGGACCCCTTCGACTTTCAGGAAGAAATGTTAAAGTATTGTCGTTCCGATATGGAGATTTTACGGCGATGCTGTGGAAAATTTCGAGAATTGTTCATGGAGCACGGATGGATCGAACCTTTGAAAAAAGCCTGAACCATTGCCGAAGCGTGTTCCTTAGTGTATCGCAAACGATTCATGCCCGAGAAGACCCTGGCTGTCATACGCCCTTAAACGACTAACATTGTCAAACGTCAAAACTCGGTCAAAGCCCTGCGCTGGCTACATTACTTGTGTAACAAGGACGACAAATGGATCCAACACGCCCGAAACGGAGGAGATGGATGGTTGGGACTTAGAAAACCCCAAGATCGTGTACGAGTTTAACGGTTGCTTATTTCACGGATGTCCCATCTGCTACCCTCAACGGTACACTAAAAATCAGTTTTTACAACGGACCATGGAAGACTTGTACGAGGCCACCTGTCAGCGACGCTTAAAATTAGAACAGCAAGAATACCAAGTGTGGAAATGTGAGAACACGAGTACGATCACCGTTTGAAAACCGATCCCGAGTTTAAACGTATCGTGGAAAGTTACAAGCTGGTGGACCCTCTGAACCCGCGGGACAGTTTGTATGGAGAATGAACGAAAATGCCACCTGTTTGCTGTACCACGCTGACGAGAAGAAAGTAGAACAAATCAAATACTTGGACGTGTTTTCGCTGTATCCTTACGTGTGCAAATATTGTCACTTTTCCGCAGTGCACCCGCAATTGCTGACGGAACACATTGACCTGGAAAACATTCGGCAATACGAAGGATTGATTAAATGTAAAGTCTTGCCTCCCACCGACTTGTACCAGCTCGTTTTACCTTACCATTGCCAAGGAAAACTGATGTTTCCCTTGTGCCGCGTTTGTGCCGAAACGTGCAACCAAGACCAACCTTGTCAGCACACCCAGGAAGAACGCTCCTTGACAGGAACGTGGGTCAGTGTGGAATTGTTCAAAGCTATGGCTCTGGGATGCCAACTGTTAGAAGTGTACGAAATTTACCACTCTCCCAAGACAGAACAATATCACAAGGGCAACGATACTCAGAAAGGCATTTTCGCAGACTATGTGGATGCCTTTTTGAAACTGAAACAAGAAGCCAGCGGCTATCCTTCCTGGTGCCACACTCCCGAAGACCAAAGAAAATTCAAAGAGAAAGAATTGGAGCAGGAAGGCATCATTTTAGACCACATCGAGAAAAACGAAGGTCGACGATTGTTTGCCAGAGTGATGTTGAATTGCTTGTGGGGCAAAATGGCACAACGACCGTGTTTACCCAAGACTGAGTATTTGACAGAACCTTCCCGCTACTTCCAGATGATTCACAACAAAATCAAATACATGAAACACGTGGACGTCCTTCATGAAGACTTGATCCTGATCAATTACGAAGAAGAACTGGACTTTGTACAGGTTGACGAATTTGGAAATGTCATCATTGCGGCCTACGTGACAGCCCATGCTCGCTTAAAATTGTACGAAGCTTTAGAACTGTTAGGAGATCGTGTGCTGTATTTTGACACAGACAGTTGCATCTACATCGATCGCATGGGTCACCGTCACCCTGACATCGAAGGAGATCGTTTAGGAGCCTGGACGGACGAGCACCCCGACAACAAAATTCTAAGTTTTGCTAGTGGCGGTCCCATAAATTACGGCTACGAATACCTTGACCATCAAGTAGAAGTGCACACCGAGTGTAAAGTGAAAGGATTGACTCTCAATTATCGCATCAGTCAAGTGGTGAACTTTGGGTATTCAAAAAAGCTTTGCAGTCTGGAGAGGATCAAAATGTTAAAGTGACCACCTACCAACCTCACAAGATTGTACGTTTAGCCACACACCAAATCGTCAGTCGACCTTTGGAAAAACTGTATCAAACCGTGTACCAGAAGCGAGTGCGGCTTCCCAACCACTTCACTTTACTGTACGGACACATTGATATTGGTCTGCATATCAAAAGTGGAGACGTCCAAGACCGATAGTTCATTGTGACTACAATTGCCAAGCAAAAAAGATGAATCCTTTTAAACAGACACAATTCAAGTTTGGTGATTCTCAAGTGGAGTGCGATGCTTTGCCTTGCGATTGCAGAGATGCCGTACGCTGTGACCTCAGCGATTCAGCACAACATCATGGGAACTTCGCTCTGACTACTACAATACCTACCATGGAAAGTGATGCTGTGCGTGTCAAACCTGACGGATGTGAGAGCGATGCCACTCGTTATCGTGGACTCTTTACTGGTTTTCATTGTCAATGTCATCCTTAACGTGATACCATGCGACTACTATCCAACGGATGTCATCCATGCCTGAACAAACTACTGAGGGTTTCACCGTACCCTCATCGAAATTAACCTGTGAAAGAAGAATATTCGTTCCTTGTGCGTTTGTCTGAATACTGCAACTTTGAAAGTCGTTTCCAAACCTTCCAAAGAAAATGGCCTAAATATCTGGGAGGATCTACCCCCGAAGAATTAGCCAGAGCTGGATTTATCTACTTTGGCGAAGGCGGTGAAGTCAAGAACTTCAGTTTCGGTATGTCACTTCACCAGTGGGAGCAGAAAGATTCAGCTTATCTAGAACATGCTCGATGGTCTCCGCACTGTATGTTACAGAGTTTACTGGATTTATCCAAGCAAGAACTGTCCCGATTTAGTCCGTTGCGAACCCCTCAACGTCGAGTGATATCTGCCATGAAGATGATACGACGGACCGACAATCAGTGGCGACACATTCCACTATAAAAAAGACCTGGGGCAAACGATGGGTATCAGTGTTTTTGTGCTCCGGAACAAGCGAAGATGTCACCCGCCAGAAGTGCACACCATCACCATCGCCGTTCTTTTGCCCCAAAAGGAAAAGGAAAAAGAAAAGGGCAGTCTCGTCGTTTGACCCCACATACGAAGAAACGCTTAGCCACGCATCGACGTATACCCCAGAAAAGACACTATCGTCCAAAGAAAAAGAGTAGCAACAAAAGGGGAGGAATGTTTGGCGTAATTTTGACGAAGAGATAGTCCAAGAGTTCGTAAAAAAGACTGGTTACAAACCCCATTACCTACTCCAAAAAAGAAGTGTGTGCCAAGTCATTGAGGTCAGAATATTTTTTGTGTGTGCCCTGGAACAAACAAAGATGTCACCCCCTAGAAACCATCCCTCTTCTACCCTCAAAGGAAAGAAAAGGAAAGGACTGCCTCCTCGTTTAGCCAAACATTGGGACTTGTTGTCCGTTCTATCCAAAGCCCCTCCACCCATACGAAAACAACTCATTCAAACCGCCTCCAAAGACGTCATCGATACCGTGTGTGAATGTTGCCTGAATGTCTTGAAAGGAACGATACCTTTGTCTCAACATCAGAAAGAATGCTTAGCCAAGCATCGACACGTTCTTCGCCAAATGGCCCAAAAGAAAATACCCATCCGTCAAAAGAAAAAGATGTTGGTACAACGCGAAGGATTTGTGCCCCCTTGGTGAAAGGAGTATTGGCAAAAATGATTACAGGACTCATGACGGGAGCTGCTTCACAAGGGATAGGTCAAAGATAAAAAAGGATCAGGAAGATAAAAGGAACCTCTGGGGTCAAAAGATCTCAGACGTGACCTTTGGAATATGATGGATGGACGAAAACTGACTTTAGTGCCTTAGAAACGATGGATGGAATTCCATCGTTGGCAAGAACAACGGACTCCGCATTTACCCCCCCAGTCCTCATTTGACCGAGATGTCCCAGTTACAACATGAATTGCAATCGGTGATGGATCGCAGCGATTTGTCAGAAACGGAAAAATCGCAGTGGTATTGTCAAGGTTTGCAACGACTTCAACTCTTTCACCAGAAAGATTTAGACGAAACAGCTCGACCGACTCTGAAAGATTTTAAGACCCTGATGAAAAGTTCACCACCACCACCACCACCACCACCACCCGCAGTGACCAAGACAGACGGAGCCCCACGGATGCCTGATGAAGAAGAGGCACGAGAAGTCTTTCAAACACCGTCAGTGGCTCCCAACCCTAGTAAGATTGCAGCATTCTTGTTGACCCCTCCTCCATACCCCAAAGAGAGTTAAAAGATGATGTACACTCCTCCTTCGACAGAAGTGAAAAAGAAAAAAGGGAAACCAGAAGTGAAAAAAGAAAGCATGACAAAAGACATCCCATTACCACTACCACCACCACTACCCTCAACTTCTACTCCCATGGCACGTCGGACACGTAAAGCCGTTTCCAAACCACCACCTCACCCCATCCAGAGTAGCATCAGTGAAGAGTGGATGACTTATTAAAAAAAAGTCGTGATGGAGAATTTGTTATCCAGAATTTACTAGACCCAACCCATCCTGCGAGATACGAAGGAGTTCAGAAATTGTATCGTGCTGCCAAAACCCGACTCAAATGTGTCCGTTTACCTCACGTGCAACGATGGTTACAAGAACAATCCACGTACACCTTACACAAACCCATTCGACGATAATTTTCCAGAAATTGCACCCGAGTGGAGGGCATCGATCATCAATGGCAAGCCGATTTAGCCACCTACAGTCGTGGCTACAAATATTTGTTTTGTATCATCGACGTCTTTTTCAAATTTGCCTGGGTCGTGCCATTGACTTCCAAATCGAGCACTGAGCTAGTGCGAGCCCTAAGACTGGTGTTGAAACAAAGAGGTCGTCACCCTCTTCGATGGCAAACTGACAAAGGCACAGAATTTCTGAACCAAGCTTTCCAAAAAGAATTGAAGAAACGAGACATTCATTTTTTCACCACCGAGAATCCCGAAACCAAAGCCAGTATCGTGGAAAGTTTTCAACGTACCTTGAAAGAACTTATGTGGAAATATTTTAATCATCAACACCCTCTCAAGTACATTGACGTCTTACCGCACCTGGTCAAAGCGTACAACCAATCTTACCATCGGAGCATTGGATGTGCCCCCAAGTAGTGACTCCCGACAACGACGTGACCGTCTTTGAACGCATGTTTGGTACGTCCCCGACTGTGGCTGTCCCCAAGAAAAGTGGAGTGTTGACGACGGGAGATTGGGTGCGCATTGGCAAAACCAAACGCACTTTCGACAAAGAATACTTACCAGACTGGACAACCGAATTGTTTTGTGTCACTGGACGAGTGCGTTGCCGTCATCCTGCCGTCTATAAATTGGGAGACATGAACGGAGAAGTGTTAAAAGGCACTTTTTACTTGCCCGAGTTACAATGCGTGACCAAAAAAGAAGACGAAGTGTACAACATCGAAAGCATTCTCGATCAAAGAACCCGTAAAGTAGGAAAACGGCGTATCAAAGAAGTCAAAGTACATTGGAAAGAATATCCGTCGAGTTTTGACTCTTGGATCTGCGCTTCGCAAGTCATCGACTGTAAAAGAAGTGACCATCATGCCCTGCAACACAGCCTCAATCACCACAGTGACCACTCCTTCACCGAGTTCTTCTCTGCAAGATCTACAAAAGCAACACTTGTGGGTGTGGTGTGGAGAACGTGTGCCTGAAACGCAAATCGTCTTTTTCTGCCAAATCTTTGTGGTGCATTGTGTCATCGGTGCTGCCATTGCCAATTTGAGTTTGCAACAAGGAGACAAACAATTGTGGACCATTTTACTGAGCAGTTGCATCATTTACTTTCTCCCAATCCTTCCCTTAAATACTCTAACGGTAACAACGGGAGTCTTGCGACCAACGTCAGTCAGCCTCCCAACAGTCACAAGAACAGCAATCCTCTTTTAGACACTCCTCTGACCTCCATTGACCCCTCGGACAGCAGAACTCAGGAATTACAAATAACCAATTTTACTGAAATTTACCCAGTGACAGTTCCATGGATGTGTTTCCCCACAATACTTTGTGCTGTTTCACGGCCAAATTATAAGGCCATCCAGTTGGACCACGAAGCCAGTTGGGAAGTGGCTATGGTCGAAATGATTTGAGGACAAGGCAGAAAGAGACGACGAGGACAGCCCTCCAGGGGACTTCACACACACAGAACTAAAAAGACCAAGAAAAGAAGAACCGTCCAAGAATTAGACGTTTTTGATTATTAAATAACAGAGAGAATAAACGATGCACCAAGAGTCTTGCATTTGTTCCAAGTCGGAAATGGATCTGTTTGCCATGCCACCCACTA
>JAECUM010077561.1:0-15324 GCA_016617855.1 Megalonaias nervosa
TTTGTAGCGGACACACTCGGCAGGGATGTGAGTTCATTCACCCAGTCAATACACAGTTGCCTCTCGTCAATCTAACTCCGTTCAAATGGCAAATACATGTATTTGTATGTGATATAAATAAAATATATGTATAGTATGTACGCTGTATGAGTGATATACCACTCGTCGTACAATTTTTTCATTAAAAGGAAACTCAGCAAGCCTCGTTTCCTTTAAAAGAAAAATTTATACATCTCGTGGTATATCATTCATACAGCGTACATACTATATATATATATATATATATATATATATATATATATATATATATATATATATATATATATTAATTTATATTGTGTGCTTGACCTTTCTCCGCGATTGTGGGTACAATTATCAACCTACCTGACTATTGTCACTTTTTAAGATGTTTATCTGAATTTTAGTTCAAAATATAGCCTTGATTATGACCTTAAAAGATTCTAGAAGCAAATATGTTTACAGTTTGATGTAATGTTCCATTAAGATAACTGAGTTTTTGTTCAGAAAATACCTTTACGACATAGATCATGTGAAGATATATATAAAGATGATTTCGTAAATAAAGTCTTCATTCACATTTTATTATCAGTGCACGGAAGTATTTTTGTTTGTATTATTATATAATTTGAGATGAGTCATTTATTTAAATTATTCACTGAAATTGCAAAGTGCTCATTGACTATCTGGACTCAGCCACTATTTTGTTATTATTATGAATTGATTGAAAGACATTCTGAATTATATCAATGCGATACACAAAGACTGCTGGTACATCAAACAAATTACGACTATTAGAACATCAGCACTTTCAAGATTGAAATTCATTCGGGACACTGTACGTTTGGACTTGTCATAGAACTTTTAGGATTATTTGCGATTTAAGTTACAATACTGTAAGTTCCTATCAAACTTCCACTTTGTATTATTGTTTGTTTAATGCTTCTAAACTTGCTGGTTTTGCTTCTTTCCATAAGTTTAAGACCATAGAGTCGTAAAAAATATATATCATTATGACTCTATGCTCTTAAACTAAGTGACAGACAAGAGCGAAAACCAACAAATTTTGTACAATTCAATAAATTACAGCATTGTGAATTAAATCCAAAATAGTCCTAAACGTTCTAGCATAAGTCCGAAGGTAAAAATTTTCAGATGAATTCCATTTTCAGATGAATTCCAGTGGTATTCCACTCTCTCTCTCTCTCTCTCTCTCTCTCTCTCTCTCTCTCTCTCTCTCTCTCTCTCTCTCTCTCATAACAATACTTGTCATGAAGAAAAAATGATGAAGAACAATCTAAATTCAATTTCATAATTGTGACGGAAGTGTCCATGTTCTGATTAACAAAGCGTTGTCATCGAGTACCACCGATGTTGAGCTGAAAAAAAGCGGTATGTTATGCAACTGATTCAAATTGACATTATTCAGCAATGACGTCGGGTTCATATGATATCGATTGTTTTCGAACGTTGTTAAAATAAATAGCATTCAAAGTAGCCTTCTGATTCGTTGACGGCCTCTACGTTGTTGACGGCCTCTACGTTTTAATGTTAATTTCGTAGAAATCATTCCATTAAACATACAGAATAGCCTTATACTGTGGTACTTACCTCATGTTTTGCTCTTTTATGAGAACGAAATACATAATTAGTTTCTTAAACTGAATCTGCATTAACCTGTCAGTGCTGGACTTTCAAGTGTCCAGATCCAAATAATTATATGCTAATCAAAGTATTTTCATAGAAAAGCTTACTGTAAATTTCTTGTCTTATGTGAATCTACTTTTTGGAAGAAGTTTAATTGTAAACAATGTAATACGCCATGGGTAACAGATTTCACTTCGGGACAGTATCGATGACTGATTACCCGCGGTGCAATGTAATCAAAATACACAAAAAGAATTACAGCAAAATCCTAATACTCTAAGAATAAATAATTTCCTCAAATAAGTTCCAAAAATGAATAAATCTAAACCAAGGATCACCTCTTACACAAGAGAGGAAAACAAACGATAAACATTGACAGGGAGATCGTTCGTGGATAATGACCAGGAAATCATAATGGTATTTATGCAGACATTAGCTGATATTGATTGGTCACCAGCATTAATAATCCCACTGTTTGAAACAAGTTATATTTAAAACATGCTTTGCTAGGTTCCCAAGAACTACCAACTTCACGTTTGACAGTCACTCGTTGCTGCGCTCATTTCCTCTTGTTACTGTACCCATCCATGTAGCAATGCGAAATCCAAACAAAATAAAGTTATGTTCTGTTTAATTCCTTATAGACCGTTTTTACTGGGAGAAGTTTGACCCCCATAATGTTGCTGAGGGACTATTTGCCATCGGGAATGTCATCAGTTTCACCCGCTTGTTTTATCTCTTCGCAGTCAACGAGTTACTGGGACCGTTACAGATCTCACTCGCAAGAATGACTGCGGTATTGACAGTATTGCTACATTACTGAATTATTTTATATTAGCTTTTTTCTTGTTATTGTAATTTGAGTCAAATGTACAGCCTTCACTGTTATCCTAATAAATGAGTATTTTCTGCATAACTGAAGTAAATAGTGGTTATTTCTTTCGTACATAATTAATAATTCAAATAGTTTGCTTTAATCAGAATTTGAATGCATTGCCCAGGAATAACAATTGTTTCAACTTCCCATTAAAAATACGAAACTTAATTCGTTTTAAATTCAAAACTCGTAGAGGCCGATGCTGTCCTACGAATGTGAAATATTCGTAGATACAAAACAGTCTTTCTGAATCAGTATTGAGTCTGAACGATACTTAATCTTGCATGCTGATAAACATTACCGTATGAATCAGTGTATCAAGTAAGATGAAAGTGGAAAAAATTGTATATATAATGTATATATAAACTACTTTTGTAGGATATCACGAAATTTATCGTGGTCTTCTTCGTCATATTGGTTGCCTTTATGGTTGGCCTTCACAATCTATACTGGTACTATCCACTAGAAGAGAGGGGACCAACTATATTTCTTCCAAACAACGCCACCACTAACGCTGAGAAGAATTTTGGAATGTAAGTGTTAAAATTGCTTTTCTTGAGATAAACAACCTGTCCCTAACAGTCTTATATTCGTGTACATTATCAAGTATACTTATAAATTTCTTCTTAAGAAGTAACTCACTCTTTTCTTCTGTTTGCATACTAATGTGTAATGTTTTCGTTCGTTAATTAGATATAGACGGCATAAAGTAGATCATACGTGGTGAATGACAGAATCAAGATTATGTGTTTCCCTTACTGCATATATCTATTTTGAACATAAAACTTCACTTTTTTGTTTTCCATCATGAACTTGTTCTTTGAAATTAGTGATCATCTGAACAATTTATTGTCTTATAATGATTTTTGTTTAATCAAAAAGTAAATATGTTTACAGCTGGGTAGTCAGCTTTAGAACTGTGTTCTGGTCACTCTTCGGCCGTGGTGAATACAACATAGTAGAGCTTGGCGACTTCAAGAATGACTTTACGGAGACTGTAGGGTACCTAATCTACGGTGTCTACAACATCGTCACCGTCATCGTTCTCCTCAACATGCTGATAGCTATGATGACAAGGTCATTTGAGCTAATACAGGTGACTCTTAGTTTTGTCCATAACCCTTCAATCTTATCTTTACTTAATCGTGGGCAATAAATCAACCAGCATTTGAATTCACTTCATTTTTTTAGTAGTTTTTGTGTCTGCTGACTTTGTTAATACATATATTTTGTATCAGTACCAATTCTGCGTATGGACAGAAATGCATCGTGGAAAGCAGTTTAAAATCCATTCAGGCTTTATCCTAGACTACATGTGATTATTGCAGTACAGGACTGAAAGGAAGCTGAATATTATAACCCACTTGAAACAGGACTTACGTACCAGAATTTAGTCGTGAAAGATAAAGTTTGTTCTTGGTTCAGATGATGCGAGCAGAGAACAGAATCTATCATAACAGAATTTGTCAGACACCTCGTTTCTTTTTTGTTTTTCGGGCGGGGGGTGGTGGACACGTGCTTATCATCAAAATATTTAAGGATAAATGTGACCAGTTCTCATTCGGTATCAGAATTTCATGTACGAAATTTTTTTCTTGGCATAATCTGTGCTATTTTCATAAGGAGTGTATGCTACATCGTAGCTTTAACCTTTGTTAATTCTCTACAACAATGTGATCTGCACATTCTCAGCATCAGCAATAATGAAATTTTGAGTGTTCCAAGTTAAACTCCTATCTCCTCCCCATTTCTTCCTATTATACGTTTTCTTTCTGTTAAATTAGTGAGATTACAGGAACGGTCATGTTACCGTTATTGTCCACTTACGGTCCAAGGCTTAATGAGTTTCTGAGCTTCCTGAACCAAGTACCACAGTCTGTTATGCACGTTTTTAGCCTTTCTTGAATCCCACCCAAATGCGTTTCTCTCTTTTGAAATAAACAAGGATGTTCCAATACCATGATACTGCATCGGCAATTTCCCTTTAGTTCATTCATTTTATTTTAGAATAACCTAGATGTAACGATATATATTTGCACACTTTTGTTAGCTGAACTGTCTGATCACTATGTCATTACTCAAACAAAACATACTGTAGCATTGTTCCTCTTGGTAAAGAGGGATGGGTAATTAGATTTGGCTGTCGTTATCTAGAGGATGACCTCCCTCGATTTTATTGCCCGGTGTGAGTGGATAGATAGAACATCAACAGAGAACTGAGCAAGACTATTGAGAAGAAATAATACAATACGAGCCCCCTTTAGACAAGAAAATAAAACATTTAATCAATAGCAAACAAAAACAAACAAAAAACAAAAAAAAACAAAAAAAAAAAAAAAAAAAATAGTGTCAGCTTTAATTCAAACAAATTTACGTTAACAGAATCTCAATAGCAGTGTTCTGTTTTGGATTCGTTCATCATGGTAACGAGTGGTGAAAAGAGCACAATATCCACGCCTGATTTGCATCACCTAGTGTCGCTTCTGTCTTTGTCTCCGTGTATCACACGTCTTTCCCCTTCACGTGTAAACGTTGATTTTCATTGATCTTTCTATTCTGAACGCTTCATCTCTTTTCCCGACTTCCGTCTTCAAAATGTCCCCGTCAGTTCCTGGGAGCTGTTCCCTGAATGGCAAGATTACCACTAAGCCTCTATATGTATCACTTTCTATACATATATAAAATTCGCTCACTTTCGTTACTCAGAAAGCATGAACTAGCTATCCAAACACTGCATAAATTCTGACATAATGTGACCTTAACGATTAATGGTCCTTACAAATTTAGACTGTATTTCGAGTAAGGTACAATCATTATCTCTAGTTACAAATGACCCCTGTAATATACATCCAAGTCTGACCTAATTCGATAGATTATCACTCTCGCGACACAGCGGCTGACAACCAATTAACATGTGAGCGGTGCACATAAACATCATTCCCGTACCTCTCTACATACGTTACCACATGACTCCTTAGACATTCAGACTAGTCAGTTCCACTCAGTAAGATACATGCTCGATTACTATTGCATAAGATTCACTAAATTTTAGTTCAGAGCAATCCCTAACCTACAAGATTATTTAAAAATTACAAAATCAAATATAAATATGCAATTATCGTTAACTCACAATAATCATTATCGTCCTAACAGACAAAGGAAATTAATTCATATAACCCTATGAAATCGTACACATCCGAAAATTTGGATCGCACGCAGTCAGTCAATTCTATCAATGAACAAGTAACTGTAAAAATAAATTGCATAAACAACTCTAGAATATCAACAGATTTCCATGAAATCGAATATACAATACATAGTATGAATTTTAGTCATATCAAACACATTTGCATAAACAAGACAAATAAAATAAAAAAATTACATGAAACTTAAAATTTCGTACCTTAATGCTGTTCTTTTCAGAAATTGTGCGTCCTAGTACTAAAGCCTGTCTTTTCTTACAAGACAGCCACCTGGTCACTTTTACTTGTTTAACGAGAAAAGCACTATTCTTTATTTTTTCCCCGGAGCCAAATTTTATCCTCTCGCAGGAAAATTTCGGACTAAAGAAATTCGACCAAGGTCGTTACTTTTAAACTCAAGATTATTTCCAAGGTGTACGCCTTAATTTAAACTGACCAATCGAAATCAGCGTTTCCTAATTTTTCCCCAAGATAATTATTTCTTTCGTCAGATTCTGACAGCCTAGAATCTGAGAAATACGATGCATATCAACATCCCTTTGAAAATGACTATTTGACATGGGATTCCTATCAAACGGTTATGGTCGTTAGCTCTAATGTTTACTTTCTCAGGACAGCGTTGCGATGCCCGGGTCAATTCTCAATGAGCCGTAGATGCTGGCCTTTCAAATTTAACACTGACATGAAGAAAAGGTCGAAGTGACCCTTCACAAAGACAGTGCTGGCTTGACTGTAATAAAATTTTAATGCACAATGAATTCAATGTTAAGGTTCCATACTTATTCAAACTTCTACACATTACACATACTGTCAGATTTTCTGTAAAGCTGATTTGAGTGAACTGATGTATTCGACGTGGTAAATAGGCAATTCCAATTACCATCATTCTGTCAAAATGGTCACTTATTCACACATTAGAGACTAATTTTCTGCAAGACCTTTCGCTTTAAGTTGCAATCTGCTTGCTAATAAGTTATGTTGAATGTTTCAGGAAGAGGCAGACACTGAATGGAAGTTTGCCCGCAGCAAGCTCTACCTGGAGTATATAAAAGAAGGTTCCACTCTTCCGACACCCTTTAACATCATCCCAACACCAAAGACGGTTTATAAGTTACTGAAGAGTGTTTGTGTCTTGTTTAGAATTCACGAGGAAGATTCTGACTCTCCAAAAAACATCGATCGAAAGAAAGATCTCGAGATGTATTCCTCTAACCCTGCGACACACGTATGACAAATTCCGTTCAATATTTCTTCGCATTCGGTTAAGCAGCTGTATAAAAAAAAGTGATCGTTGGTATTGTTGTTGTTAAAACTCTTCATTTTATCCTTTGCTAGGGATGGAACATTACCCATTGTGTGGGTTCGAGCCCGTAGCAACTGGAATCAGTACTCACCATCTTAGACCTATGTTGTTCGCCAGTCGGTCATGGTTGCTTACACTAATAAAGGAAGAGTTGTAAACTTATTTTGACCAAATGTGTCTAATTGTCAATTATGTTCATTATGTAAACTAATATATTTCAAAATAATGCATACAGTAAATGTATAATAAAGATACAGTAAATGTATTTTAAAGCTAAGACTGGCTAAAGTAAAATGTGATCATTAACTAAGTGCTACGTAGTCCCCACTTTCTTGGGGGTGGGTTGTAGTGGAAATTGAGTTATCGTTATCTAGAGGGTGATCGCCTTCGGTGTTATTGCCCGGATCGAGTAAATGTGAATATAAAGTGTGAAACTTATAGGTGGAATAGATAGAGATCTGAGCAGGTATATAAAACAGAATGACACGAGCCCCCGTACATGAAAAAACAATTTAATCAATTACATAAACAACCATGACAATGCATTACATTAGGAAATTACATTACATTACATTTTGAAATAAATCATTCACCGAACTTCAAACCCAAATACACTTATATAATAAGCCGATCTGTTTTAAATGATAGAATTAGTTCATCATAGAATCGAGTGAACAATCGAAGTCACTGCCTTGTACAACTTCATAACCTGATTATTTCCGGTTCATTCCAACTTCATTGTGGCTGTTCTTCTTGGTCCTTTCCACGTTTCCTTTTCTCTTCTCCAAACTCTCTATAGTCTCGCCTCTTTCGGCCCTCAAACTTTGTGTGGGTAGGTGGATATGTAAGTACGTGATACGTAGATACTTCGATAAGTAGGTGCGTGGATACGTCCCGTGGAGCCATTTCACCTCCCAAAAATAAACAAAGAAGCAACCTAAATCTTCTGTCATATATCCTACTGGGAATAGATCATTACTCCCCTCTCGTTATGTCAGATATCGTTCTAACGGAATTCAAACAGATACCAAAGGCTATCTGGTCAAGCTAAACGTGGCAGACCATAAACAAACCTAGTTTCATAAAATTAATGTACTTCCTAACGGCTATTTCAACCTGACTCAGGGGCCCCGAGTGGCCGAGTGGTCTAAAGCGCTCACCGTTACGGATCACTACCATCTCACCTCTGTCTGCGTGGGTTCGAGTCTCGGGCTCGGCCAATGTGGTTATGTGAGAAAGCTTGCCGGTAGCTTCTCGTGGGTCGGTGGTTCTTTCCGGGTTCTCCCGGGTTCTTCCTCTACCATTAATACTGGCCGCCATGTATAGCCTATCTTGTGCTGAAAATTGGCGTTAAACCCTATAACAACAACAATAACAACAACATGACTCACATTATCATTACCCGAGACACATAACAATTCTGTTCTAGTCAAAAATTACACAAATGAATGAATGAAATTCATTACATGGCTTAACTAAGTTATTTCTAGCGAATACACACATTTAAGTCTCTAGCATATATGAAATCTCACTTCATGGTTTAACAACGTTAATTTCAGTCAATAAGCACTCAAGTCTTTATCATGCGTGAAATCATCTAAGGTCGATGAATTTACACGTATTCTCGTAACTCATATCAACTAAAGTAAAGCATGAAATTCTTAGATACATATTTTCCTATAACAATCAAGACGACATTCAAACAATTCGTCAAACTTATATAAAGAATATCATTGTACGGATTCATATAGATGAACTCACACAGTTGTATTCATATCAAGAAAATTGATCTACGAATTTAAACAAATAAATTCATGCAAATATAAGCAAATAAATCAAACAAATTGTTTTATTGATATCAACGAATTACATGAGACTGGCGCAAAATACCTTGTGCTTTCAAGCTTCTACCGCCAAAATCGACTTTCACACATCCGATCCCTTGGATAAATATTTTACGAGAGAATTTCTTCTAAATTCAACCTAGGAGTCTCCTACATTTGTTTTCTCTTGCAGAAAAGCGTCGACTGACTAAAGGTTTGTGATGGGACATATTAAAACTAAGAAATCTCGCGTGGGAATCACGTCCCTTATTTAGCGTAACCAATCCAGATTAAATATATCTCCCGCCTTTTCTAACTAGACGCCAAAATTGTAGTCTGCGTCACCTCTAGATTTCCAAATAATTGATCCTGGAAAATCTCGAATCTGACAATTCCGATACAAGATCGAAAATTAACCCTATCCTTCCAGTCTGTCTGACTGTTAAATAAAGGAACGCTTCATTAAGAATCACCTCTCTTATGACAGACATTACCAATCCGTGCATTATGGTGATTTAACACGCCACAGTCCCCATAAATCTAATTAATCGTTCACCTGCCCAAATTAATGTGCTCTTCATAGATCAACAGAAATTTGCACCCTTACACCAAGTTAACTTTATTTTTCCTCACATGCTTCAACCGATCTATTTAGGAAGAAATGCATTACCTTCAAATTAATTTAGGTATAACATGTTTATATACTTGTCCTTTTTTCTCGTCCTTTTTCCCCAATAATCACGGTTATATTTTCATTTTACAGCCTAGACTGACTCCATTATATGTACTTTACAGCTAAATATTACCCCAGTAAATGTACTTTACAGCTAAAAATGACCCCAGTAAACGTATTTTAAAGTTAAGACTGACTACAGTAAATATATTTCAAGCTAACAATGGACCCAGTATATGTATTTTTAAGCTAAGACTGGATACAGTACATGTATTTTAAAGCTAAGACTGGCTACAGTAAATATATTTCAAGCTAAAAATGGGCCCAGTATATGTATGTTTAAGCTAAGACTAGATACAGTAAATGTATTTTAAAGCTAAGACTGGCTACAGTAAATATATTTCAAGCCCAGTATATGTGCTTTTAAGCTAAGCCTGGATACAGTAAATGTATTTTAAAGCTAAGACTGGCTACAGTAAATGTATTTTAAAGCTAAGTCTGGCTACAGTAAATGTATTTTAAAGCAAAGACTGGCTCCAGCAAATGTATTTTAAAGCTAAGACTGGCTACAGCAAAAGTACTTTAAAGCTAAGACTGGCTACAGTAAATGTATTTTAAAGCTAAGACTGGCCACAGAAAATGTATTGTAAAGCTAAGACTGGCTACAGTAAATGTATTTTAAATCTAAGACTGGCTACAGTAAAATATATTTCAATCTAAAACTAGCCCCAGTAAATGTATTTTAAAGCTAAGACTGGCTACAGTAAATGTATTTTAAAGCTAAGACTGGCTACAGTAAATATATTTTAAAGCTAAGATTGGATACAGTAAATGTATTTTAAAGCTAAGAATGGCTACAGCAAATGTACTTTAAAGCTAAGACTGGCTACAGTAAATGTGTTTTAAAGCTAAGACTGGCTACAGTAAATGTATTTTAAGCTAAGACTGGCCCCCATAAATATATTTCAAGCTCAAAATGGCCCCAGTATAAGTATTTTAAAGCTAAGACTGGCCCTCATAAATATATTTCAAGCTAAAAATGGCCCAGTATATGAATTTTTTTAGCTACGATTGGGCCCAATTAATGTATTTTAAAGCCAAGAGTGGCATTAATAAATATATTTAGTCGAATAATATCTAGTATACCCTTATGTTACAGCCAAGTATGTCTCAACTGCTCATTTTTAGTCGACTATCTCTGCGTTTAAGAACTTCTGCTACTCTTTACAGGTGTAGATTAGAACACTGAATGTCACGTATGATGGTATTGTGAGTTATCTGGTTTCCACCATATCAAAGACTTGAACTGGTTGTATGCTCGACATCAACTTTGACTTAAATCTACATCATTTGATATTTGCTTTTTTTAAGGGAGGATCCTCCTCTCAGGATGAGAGCAGAGACAGCTCGAATTTGAAAGTTTGGCAGAGGAATGGAAGGGAATACTTCCCAGATAAGCGCCAGACCGCACCTTACGATTTCAACCGCCGCGATTCCGATCCTTCGTTGTATATCGAGGCACTGACGTATGAAGTAGGTGAACATGCACATATAGGTTTGTTTATAAACGAAAACCCGTATCATACTTCTTTATTTCCAAATAGGATTGTAGTTGGATACTCTTGATTTTTTCCCGTCGTTGTTGCCGTGCTTATGTTCTTCTCTCTGGGAATAGTTTGCGTGGTTGCTCAAATACAATTTAAAATAGACTTCAAAATTTTATAGGTATGTTCGACGTACTTTTGATCGACATGCTAGATTTTCCAGCGTTTCTTAGCATTTGTCTGCATCGAGAACTAAACTTTGTTTGTGACAATGCTGTTAACACGATTATTATTTTTGTAATTATAAAAGATAATATTTCTTCTTCATAATGATGCAAAATTTTTCTATTTGAATGCTGGTTACAAAAATTGTTTATAATGGATATTACTGCCGCATATAATTTCACTATTTACTAAACATTAATCATAAATAAGGAATTATGAATTTTCAAAGGTTCAAACTTGATTATATAAACAATGCTACCCTGATGAGACGTTTTGGCTATATAGGCTTTGACAATTCGTTAATAATTTGTTCCTACTCGTTTATGCATGGTTCTATTTATTTACTGCTGGTTCAGTGATATTGTTGCCGTCATATTAAAGTCTATCATTTCCCTTCAATGTTTAAAAATATTACTATTGGTTATCATTAGAACAAGAGGCATACATGTAAATGGTAGTTTTAGTTTAAAGGACATTAAGCTGGCATATATGGCAATGTTAAAAACAAATTCTACATAAGGCCTGATTATCAGGCTGACCCATAGGATTTGCGTCTGTGTCCATCATCCCTTTAATGGCTTCAATTGATATTGTTCCTGAACCCTGTCTTTGCCTCTATTCTGTAGTTTCGATAAACTATCACCCTAGTGTAAAAATATAATTCTGTTCTGTGTAAGGTGCAGTCGTCTCAAGCAAATTCACCGCACAATCTCGACATACTGCTGCAACTTTGTATGACAGCTGTTGTGAACACTGTATTTAAATCCCATTAAACGTGTACACCTGACCGTTACGACGACCAAGGTTCTTGTAGGCTACTTGGTATAAGTTCAGTTTCAATGGTTTCGTCAAGCCCAAATTCATTTCTCTGTCACTCCATAGATTTCCATGTATTTTGTCCATTATGCATGAGCGAGAGAGAGAGAGAGAGAGAGAGAGAGAGAGAGAGAGAGAGAGAGAGAGAGAGAGAGAGGAATTGTTGTTGTTGTAGGGTTTAACGCCATTTTTCAGCGCAAGATATGCTATACATGGCGGCTAGCATTAATGGTGGAGGAAGAACCCGGGAAAACCCCGGAAAGAACCACCGACCCACGAAAAGCTACTGGCAAGCTTTTTCACATACCCACATTGGCCGAACCCGTGACTCGAACCCACGCAGACAGAGGTGAGATGACAGTGATCCGTAACGGTGAGCGCTTTAGACCACTAGGCCACTCGGGGCCCCGAGAGAGAAGTTGTGGTTGTTGTTGTTGTGGGACTTAACGCCATTTTTCAGCACACGATAGGCTATACATGGCGGCCAGTATTAATGGTGGAGGAAGAAACCGGGAAATCCGCGGAAAAAACCACCGACCCACGAGAAGCTTCTGGCAAGCTTTCTCATATATCCACATTCGCCGAATCTTAGAATCGAACCCACGCAGACAGATATGAGATGGCAGTGATCCGTAACGGAGAGCGCTTTAGACCACTCGGCCACTCGGGGCCCCCCGAGAGAGAAGGGAACGCAGAAGAAAAAATTTCGATGAAACTGTGTACCGTGTTTTATTCATCGCAAGACTGGTATATCAAATTGCTTTATACCTACAGTTTAAAAGCCATGTTATATTATATATATATATATATATATATATATATATATATATATATATATATATATAGTATAAGAGAGTATATATATATATATATATATATATATATATATATATATCGAAAGACTACCATTTACAAGTAAAATTATATTATCCTGGAATAGAAAATTGTATCTTGAGGATTTAATTTTTGGAAATTAATTATTAATAATTTAATGTATGCTTAACATGATAATTTACTAGTTCTATCGAAGTAAATAGGAGACACATAATACTGATAACAATGTCGACAATGGATGGCACTTGCATTATTTTGGTAAACGTAGGTTGTGTTAATAACTCACCATCAATCAACATTATTTATTTACCGCAAAGATTTATCTGTCACCTTTAGCTCCACCTGGTTAGTCGGGCCTGGACATATGCATATCTCCATATGGGTAATCGATCCTGCACATGTGCATATTTCATCCAGGATAATCGATCCTATATCTATGCATATTTCATCCAGGGTAATCGATCCTATATCTATGCATATTTTATCCAGGGTAATCGATCCTACATCTATGCATATTTAATCCAGGGTAATCGATCCTACATCTATGCATATTTAATCCAGGGTAATCGATCTTTCATCTATGCATATTTAATCCACGGTAATCGATCTTTCATCTATGCATATTTAATCCAGGGTAATCGATCTTTCATCTATGCATATTTTCCACGGTAATCGATCCTACATCTATGTATATTTAATCCAGGGTAATCGATCCTCCATCTATGCATATTTTATCCAGGGTAATCGATCCTGCACAGGTGCATATTTTATCCAGGGTAATCGATCCTGCACATGTGCATATTTTATCCAGGATAGTCTGGACTGCCATATAACAATGAAAAATTGCAAGAATAACATTGTACATGGGCGCTCTGGATACACAGCATGAAAAGAACACGTATGGTACTTCTGTCAACACGTTCCTTCTGCCATTATTGAAATTTCACACCCATCAAACTTCATGACTATTTAGACAAAAACATGCCTGTGATCACAATGACCTACTTTTGCCAATAGTTTGTTTGTACCCTCCAAGGAGAAGGCACAATTAAGCACAAACTCGATAGACTGGTCGTGGCTCACTTGAAATTTTCCACAAACGATACACTTTACTCCCATGGATCTATATATCAGCGAGTTTTTGGCATATTTCGGCAAAGCGATTATTATTACTAGATAAATTTCACTACAATATGACATAAAACTATCTTGTGCTCGACCGTCGCTCCTAATTTTAGCTGTTAAGATTCAAAATAAAAATCTTTAACGATAGAGTGTCCAGTCAAACCTAGGAAGTATCAGAAGTATCTGCTCAGTCACCAAAAAAACCCCCCAATTTCGGACAAGGAAAAGACATCAAAGAAGGTGAAAGGATGAATCATTTGAAGCAAATTATTATTAAACCGCTTGTCTGCTTTCTTTTTGTACCGTTTCGGTTTTGTTTTTATTTGTTTTCCTTCCCCACGTTTTGGACTGTTACCCTTACCACTTTAATTATACATGTAGAGAAAGCGGAAAAGAAATGATATAATCAATAAAAATAAATAGATTCGTCTCGGGTAATGTGACAGGGGCGCCATTCTGCTATTATAATCTCATTTATAAAGAATGCACTGATGCACTGTTATGTTTACATCGTGTGTACTGTTATGTTTGCATCCTGTGTGCCGGGTATACCACTCACCTAGTATAATCAACCTTTATCTTCAAGTTGGTTAGTACAGACATCCCAGTATTGTCGAGCACACTGTTCTGTTTGCTTGGTATGTAACGGATGCACCGTTTTTCGGTTAGATTCAATTTTTCTAATATGAAGCCGGAAAAGATTGTCCAGTAAGGATGTACCCTTCTACTGCAAGAAAATAAAACAGCTTCAGATGTCTGTCTCTTTCAGAGTGTGATAAAGCGAATTGTGAGGAGATATATCTTCGAATTACAGAGGGAAGCTGACAGACAGGATGGTACGAATATTCATTACTTTAGTGGATAAATAATTTAGTTATCTGACAACACGAGGCAAGGTATTTATGAAAAGGAAAATATAGTAAACCGGTTGCCATATTCCTTAGTATCCTTCTATCATGTTGCATTACAGGTCAATCAACATGGGTATGTATGTATGTATGTATGTATGTATGTATGTATGTATGTGTATACATATATATGTATGTGTGTGTGTGATTAACTTATTTATTTATTACATGTTGTGGAATAACAAAATATCCATTGTGCTCAAGTTCGACGCAGTTAATGTTGTCCACATATGTGTAGTGATTTTCAAATGAAACAGAAAAGTTGTATTTTATCAATATTTAACAAAATTGTTATCTCTTTTCTTTATTATGCAAACCAATATATATA